>JAOEHY010019639.1:0-13166 GCA_025447955.1 Psilopsiagon aurifrons | reverse complement strand
GGGATGCGGGCCGAGGGAGGGGGCTCGGGGCCTCCGGGCGCCGGCTGAGGGCCCCGCGCCCGTGTTGGTTCATTGCAGACAGGCCACGCGAGTTCCTGATCCGGGCGCTGGAAAAGGTGAAGGCCGGGCGGCGAGCCCAGGGCGAGTACCCGAACCTCCTGGACGAGGACAACGTGGTCGCCATGTTCGGCTTGCTGGACGTGGTGGGACAGGGCCACATAACGGCAGCGCAGTACAGGGAAGGTGCGTCCCGCTGGAGCGGGCACACGCACCAAGTAATTGTGTGTGTCTGCGCCGAGCCGTTAACACCGTTTCAAAGCTGCGCACAGGGTTACTTTACATGTACCTGCGTACGTTTCAAAGCTGCGCACAGGGTTACTTTACATGTACCTGCGTATGTGCAACCCGAACGCTAGCAAAGTGGTGTATTTTTAAGTTACCTGTTTACCCTTTATTATGGCTAGGTCACTTCAGGCTGTTAGGCAAGTGTTTGAGATTAATTTAGGAAATTCTCTTTCCTTATCTCTAGCCCTTAAAACTTTGGGACTGAGCACTGAGGATCTACAGATCGAAGATGATGCAACTGTCACACTGGATGTATTCACGCAGGAAGTGTGAGTTCAACTTGAAAGGGCTCCTCTGGGTGGAGGATATGCACAGGGGATAATTTACTGAGAATCATTTTTATAAATCTGTATAATTAAAGGACTTGTGTTGCAAAGATTAAAGGGGACAGTGACCAACCTCACTTGGGCTGCTGTGACCCAGACCCTGCTCTGCAGTTTCCTCAATGCAGACCTCTCGCTCACCTACCCCTCAGGTCAGACGGAGGCCATCAGGTGGCCCAGGGGGTCAAATCCTGATTTAGAAATGTGAAACAGCAAAGCAGCATTGCAGAGGTGGTACCACAGCTGTAGGTGAAATGAGCTCACAGTTACAAGGATTTCTCATGTCAAGGCATGGTTCTAGGCGCAATTTCTTGGTAAACTGTTGCAATCTCCAAAAGGAATCAAACTAATAATCCTCAGCATTATGTGACTACAGTTTGGTTTTTTCTGTCTTAGGAAGAAAAGGATGCTGGAGAGCTGGGCTGTGCATTAGCTTCAGTCTGCTACGTGTATTAAAAAAGGCACCATGCTAATTTCTTTCCTGGTTTGGCAGCAGCAGAGAGCTGATTTAAGCAGTACCCTCTTTTTCTCACCTTGTCCTGTCAGAACAACTACCTGAAAAGGACCAATGGCAAGAACTTGTTTGTGATTACCACCTAGTGTTGGGGTGGCATTTCAGAACTGCTTTTCTTAATACACCACCATATTTAGGTAATTTTTAGGGAGAAACTTGTAAAAAAATTAATTAGGATGAATAAAGATAACCATTGACACAGTACTTTGTTCCTACCTTCTCTGTTCAAGTTTATACACATTTTAATGCAGAACCCCATCACGTGGGCTGCAGAGGTGTAAAACATCTGTGTTCAAGTGAAGGTGGATCAGTTCACAGGGAAGAGTTGCCCACATCATTCATACACAGGTGTATTTACAGCACACACTTTGGCGGGGCAGACATACTCCTTCAAGATGAAGCCACTTTTAGTTTCTAAATGCACCGGCAAAGTGGCTGTAGAAAAGACCTGTGCAGTTGTAAACCAAGGCAATCCCATTCTGAAGTGTTTTTAAAGATGAATACAAGGCATGAGATGAAACCAGTCACACAGCATACAGCGTTTAAAGAAGCATATTACAACATACTTGTTTTGCTTTTGTTTGAAATACGTGATGTAGACCAAGCTATTAACCATTGCTGAAGAAGTCTTTATTTTCCTGTGTTTGGCCAACTAGCTCTCAAGTTGAGAAGAATCTCAACATCTTGTTGTGCTAATTTGTAAACTCCAAGTTCATTTAGTGCTGCTGTTGCAGAGGGCTGGTTTGGCTTGAATGTCTCATTGTCTGCAGCTGACTGCAGTACATCCTTCAGAAGCAAGGCAGAACCAACATTCAGGTTCAGGATAATACAGGCTTCTTTTATGCTAGAGAAAAAAAAAGTTATACTGATTAATAGAGGAAGCACCCATGAAATATACTTTATTCTGTGCACACAGTGATTAACAAAAACAACCCCACGGACTTCTGAAAAGGCTCAAAAGTATTGAACTGAAAAGCACGGCTTAGATCAAGGCAAACAGTGTACTTGGTCACACTGTTTAAGCCTTTTCCCTTACATAGGTGTGTTTCCTAAGCATCAGTGTTTTGCCTCCCAGTTCTCTGCATGGCTTTTGACTCCTTCCACCAGCATTGCAAATAGAGAACAGAATTTACCACTTAACCTGTCTACCTTTCCCTATGTGCATTTTCCCCTAAGATAATTAGCACCTTCTTAGTGTATTTTAAGAGCACAGTTTAACAGACAGTTGCTGGAATCTGAACACTTTCCCTAATTAACACCATCCGGGAGCAAAAAGATCCCCTGTCTTTGTCACATTGTTTCTAATCCAAATGTGACAGAGCCATGTACCCATTGTGCATTACTTTTTATGGTTCCTTTGAACATCTCTTTCCTCTTATGATGGGAATAATACGTACTAACTACCTTTATGAAGGTGATGTGCTTGAGAAAGACTTAAACCTGAAGATGCTACATGAATGTTCCAATTAAAATGACTATCCACAAAGAAGGCAGCTGCTTCTCATCAATGAAAGCAACTAGACTGCTATGCAATTCCAAGCAGGACCATAGTTTAAAGTAGTCTGTCTTCTACCAATAAAGTTTAGTGTTGTAATTACATCTTCGAGTAGTTTCTTGGGCCCCAGTTTCAGAAGTCTGTGATATTTATATTCCTTCCATATGTTAATTTATCTAGACATCCTGACTGCACAGAATACCACATGCCACAGCCCGCTGCTGCCTGAGTACATGGCACAGAATCAAAACTTTCCTGGTTGTAAACACTGGAAGCCCAAATGATCCACACATTTTAAGTGTGGATCAAATCTAACTGAAAAACTCCTGCGGATACATAGCATGTGCATTCCTCTGCACATGCACTTTTGAAATACCAAGGGATCAGAAGTTTGCCTACTTACTGCTTGAAGTAGTTTTCTGGCCTCTTGCAGTAGTGTGAAAATAAAGGGAACAGATTCCTACTCATGTCAAACTGGAGCTGGGCTGCTCCTCCTTCATTGAAATGATTTGCCATAATTACCTGCAAACACAGAAAGGTGCATCCACTGTTTAAAGCAGTCACTGACACCCACCTGCACTGCAGAGCTCACATTTTGCTGATACCTACTTCCTGATAGATGTATAGATCCACTTTCTCCGCAAGCATTTGCCAGAAAATCTTGAACAGCGAGTGGCAGAGCTGCTGTTCCAGTTGTAGTAAGCGGTCTCGCAGGGTCAGCAACATTGGGCAAGCTGTGCTCGACAGGGACATCACTGCTTGCTCTGCTTGAGATGGCAAAGACAACCACCTGGACAAAATCATCACACTCGAGTCATTATGATGAAATGATTCATATTACAACAGCTGAAGGTAAAATTATCCTTTAAAAGAATCTTTCCTACTTACAGTGATTCAGAGATTTCTCCTTTCCCATTTCAAATCTAACAGTAATCACAGCCTACTGCTATGTTTAAATTTCATTTAATATTAAACTCATGCTGGGGTTATCAATCTCTGAACATGCCATTCACAGAAACCCCATCTAATCTAGAAAATCAGGGAGGATTTGTATGCCTTTTATGAAGTACTTCAGAAATCCTACTCCAGAGCAAACACTCAAGAAGCCCTGTGAGTTTGGGAAGACAGAACAGTTATTACAGGCCTCTTTGTATTAACTCTTTAGTACTACTGCAAAGAAAGTAATTCTTTGTCCAAACTAGAGGGATCCAGAATGCTTCCCAGGGTATTTAAGCTAACACGCCTACTAACTGTGGAACTACTTTAGAAAACACAACATTAAAATAAGGTAAGTGTTAAAGAGAAACTTTACCAAACTTGCTACCCTGTGCCATTCCTACTCAGGAAAATAAGTGTGCCTGTTAGCTACTCCTGCCTTTATTTACCTTGCTCTTTTTAACAGGAAGTAATACTGTAATATGGGAAGAGAGTAAACAGATGGAATCACCTCTCTTTTTTGTACAGCTTCGCAGCATCTTTGACCTCTCTGAAGACATGGTCTACCTGGCGAGTCAGCATGTCGTGCTTCAGGCGTTCCAAGAGGTTAATCATCTCATCAAAGACAGAGCTCTCCATCGAAGCCAGCTGCCCTAGCTGGAGCTTACTGACAGCACTGCTTTCCACATGAACCTCCAGCTCAGCCTGCTGGAGCTGCAAGAAGAACTGGAGAAACAAAGCCAGGTCTGAATATCTCAGAAAATAATCCTACCATTGGAACTTTCCATTGGTCTTTTAATAGACACAGCTCTAGAAAAAACTCTGACACCTTTATAAAATTCTAAAGATTTTAAAACCACTTTCTTATCTTTCCCCTTGGCCCTGATTTAGTGAAAACCAAAATACAGTAGTTTAATCCTAGTGGTCTGTCCTAGTGGAACTGATACGAATTTCAGGTACAACAGCCAATAGGTAATGGGAATAGATCTAAAGAAATACGAAAAAGATATTTTAAGATTGACAGTAGAATGCTTTTTAAAAGAAAAACAACTGATTTTGTCCTTTTCAGTGTTTGCAAAAGTAAACTAGAATTAATTGTAATTTGTTTTAGAAATAATCATTCATTAAATCATAAATTTGCTGGGCTGACAACAGCAAGAAATCAGAATTTAATGTGACATAGTGATAACAACACTATGGGTTGGTAACATCTTGGGTTTTGCTTTTAAGCAGATCAAGACACTTCAGTAGATGCAGCTGTACAACACGAAGGCTGCTGTCCTGCCAAGTCAAGATTATCCACTGCTAGAGCCAAAGTTGCCTGTGAAGACAAAAAGAATTTGGAAGCTGCCATCTTGCCTTGCACAATACCTGTTTTTACCCTCGTCATGTGTAACAGGAGTTTTTGACCTTTTGTACCCATAACTATTGAAAAGCTGAAATGTGACAGCATGGCCATGCTGCCACCAGGCTATTGTCATAGAATCCCAGAGCAGTTTGTGTTGGAAAGGACCTTAAAGCTCCTCTGGTTCCAACCCCCTGCCACGGGCAGGGACACCTTCCACTAGACCAGGTTGCTCCAAGCCCTGTCCAGCCTGGCCTTGAACACTGCCAGGGATGGGGCAGCCACAGCTTCTCTGAGCAACCTGTGCCAGGGCCTCACCGGGCTCACAGTGAAGAATTTCTTCCTAACATCTAATCTCAATCTCCCCTCTCTCAGTTTAAAGCCATTCCCCCTTGTCCTACACTACATGCCTTGTAAAAAGAAGTCCCTTGCCAGATTTCTTGTAGCAAAATAACCAGTTATCAGCGAGTGGCCTTTCTGAGCAGCACCTGTACCGTGTTGCAAGGCAGATCCCCCACGCTGGATCCATTTAAGTTAACCTGCCACAGGAATGATTCACGCATCTTGTATAGGCTACTGCACACACTTCAGCATTAATGCTTTTAATACTGGTCAGAGATCTCCAAAGTCAACTTACTATTTTTGAACAATACATAGCATGTAAAGGAGATTCCTTCTCTTGTCTGTTCAGATTATGCCATTCCCAGGCCCTCCTTGCAATTCCCTAGAAAGTCTGTAATTAATGCATCTTAGATCTCCAACACTAATCTGTCTTTATTTGTACATCTTTTATTAAATCTGAATTTACATCTATTTTTGCAGTAATTAATTCTTCTGAACACGCTTGGAGAAACAGTGCTGAAAATAAAATATTTGTTATGAAACAAACATCCAAAGTCCAACATCCAAAGTTTTTATTTTTCCAAGTAAAACAATTACTTACGACATTGTCAGCCCAGTCAGCCAACACTGTTGCTATATAGTTAACAGCATTGAGGATTGCACAGTATCGGAATCCTAAGGAAGCTCTAGTCTCTTCCTTCATCACTTGAGTTAATCGTATCCTGAAATCATCAACTAACTCCTTCTGTAAGGCCAGGAACTGCAGTTTCCTGGAAGCTGTTGGAAGGTTCTTATACCTGTCTGGAAAGACATTAATAAAATGCTTTAAAGTTTTCCAACACTGAATAAAAGCTTTTCAAAAAGAAACATTCAGAAAGAAACTTCCTTGCTCTTATGTGCTGTTCCGAGGAAGCAGACATCACTTACTGGCTTCTAAATTGTCACAGATTCAAAAGGAACAGTAGGATGTTTTTTAGTACTACATTGTAACAAATTATATTCTCTCAAGTATAAACAAGTTTTAATACGCTGATAATTTAACAGTAAGTTTTATATTTATTTAGTAAACATGTCAAAAGCTGACCATCGTTCACACACGAGTGATTGGCCAACCTACAGAATGAACAGGAAAGCTTTTGGCAAATTACAAACATCACAACTTTGCAGCATTACTTGGTGACTACTGTTCACAGCGGATATCTGTGAGGTCTGTCAGCTGAAGGGTTTTTACTGTTCATGACAATGACGAGCAATACTCACAGATTAGTAATTACCTGTTATAACTAACAACAGAGTCATGAAAGTTTCAGCACAGTCTGGGACTTTCATTTCATCTACATCAGTGATGTCTTTGTACTGTGATACCCACGCAGCCTCTGATGAAAGCATGGAGTCCATTTTCTGAAGAGCAACTGAGATGCACACAAAACTTGTCAGTTGTTCAAGTCTTCAAAGAAAAACACTGAACAAACACAACAACAACAATCAAAAAGAAAAAATCTAATGCACCCCCCTCCCCTCTAATATATATAAACATTCATATTATCTCCAGTAAGTTGAATTCTACATTTTTGGCTTGTAAAAGCTACTGATGACTGGCTTCCTACAAACCAGCTTCAATGTCTCTGTATTTGCAATGCTGACAACAGCTACATCACAGTTGACTGGAGGGGGCTGTCCGGGTTTTTTGAATAGCTGGCTTGCTCCTTTCCAGTATATCTCCTCTTAATTTCTAAAAGCTTAATACCCTTTCCCCATTTCAATTTAAAGTCCAATCTCACATAAATACAGTGTTTGTCTAAAACTAAGCCTACTGGATTCCATACAGCTTAGAGGCAAGAGTCCCACAACTAGAGAAGCACTATCAGAATCTAACCGATTTTTAATCCAAAATCATAGAATGGTTCGGGTTGGAAGGAACCTTATGGGATCATCCAATTCCAACCCCCTGACACAGAAAGCGACACCTTCCACTAGAGCAGGTTGCTCCAAGCCCCATCCAACCTGGCCATGAACACTGCCCAGGGATGGGGCAGCCACAGCTTCTCTGGGCAGCCTGTGCCAGGGCCTCACCATCACCATTGTGAAGAGTTTCGTCCTAATATCAAACCTAAATCTCCCCTCTGTCAGTTTAAAGCCATTCCCCCAGTCCTATCACCACTTGTTCTTTATTGACAATAGACATGATTTATACACAATAGTATCTGTTTTCTTCTTCAAATAAAATGGGAGGATCCATACTCATGACAGTAAATCTAGACATATGACCTAAGTGTACACTTTTAATGCTCAAAAGCCAAAAGATAAAGAACTAAAATTCTGACTTTTCTCATCAAATCTTGTTATTTTCAGGACACTATCACAGTACAAAAATACACATCTTACGTAGCAGCTCTGTCCAAGTGATTGTGCAATATAAAAGCCAACAAAATCCACTGCAAATCTTACATTTTTTTTCCACTGTTAGCCACCTTTGGAAGCAGGATTCTTCTGACAGAATATGCATGCAACTCGGCAAGCTGCTGAGATAACCATGAACGCTGTATAGCTCTCTCTCAAATAGAAGTACCTCATCCACAAGGTGACAAAAGAGCGTATCATCATACAACAGGCACGGAATATCAGCAGCCAGCTTCTCCAAAATCAGCATTACCAGAGCACGAGAGAATTCAAGCTTTTGAAATAAACAAGTGAATAAAATGTCAGAGATAGGAAGTACTGACATGTGCAAACACGTACATAAACTACTACTGGACTGAGTGAAGTCTCGCCACATACTCAGTGAAAGCAGTGAAGTGTGCTCACACAAGCATCTGTCAGAAGCTGACTTACACATTCATACATATAGAACCCATGGAAGTGCTCACCCCAGCATTCACTGAAGATCCCGCCTTGTCCAGAATTGGCTGGATTTTGTCATCAAGGAACTTGGCATGATTTCCAATCCACATGAGTACTTGTGTTAAATACCACTCAGGCTAATTAAGAAAACCAGAAAATGAATTACTAAATGCATCCAAACAACATTTATTCAAGTTATACTAACATATAAGACAAACTTGTACAAATACTAGTCTCTTCCCCTGCCTTCTCTTGATCTCAGATCACGCAAGTCTTTCACTGTGTTTTATTTAGCTTTGATTTTCCATAAAAGTTGCATCAGAGACGTTTGTCTGGACTTGAATTGCTTTAAATGAACCAATTATTCAGTTTCTTCTCAAGCAAAAGCTCCAATTTTTTTATCTATCTCCCTCTTCTCTACTGTTTTCTTACTCATAAGGTCCTTTTTTCTGCTTCATATGTTGCCTCCTGTGCTTCTGTTGCCCTTATTTCTCGGTACAGTGAGAAGGATGCACTCCTGAGAGAAGTCTTCCCAATAGCTCTGTTCTTACTGTCGTTGTACCCAACCTCAATTCCACCTTCCCCCTGGCACCAGGGAATCTATCAACTTCTCATTTCACATTTTAATGCCTTTAAGTTTTTTCAGTTTCCACACCTTAAGATTCAGTCTGCAGTTTTTGATGACCTGATCTGAGACTCCATCATCTGTAAACTTCTCTTCACAGAGTTTTTAGAAAAATGGCTGTTCACCTGAGGTACTTCACAAATTTCACTTTTTGAAAATCATTTTCCCATTTGATTATGAAATAATTTTGGTCATGCCTAAAAAAACCTCTTCCCCACTAATATATGTAACATTATTTGAAACAGGACTGTAGTAGCAACTATCAAGACTGCAAATATATTTACATTTACCAAAAACTGTTAACACAAGTTGTATAGTCTGGTACAGTCAATACAACTGAACAGGTCTCAGACTCTGCTCCTGATGTATTACTGCAGCATTAATGCATTGAAACCTGTTCCAGTGTTAGCTCCCAGATGAAAATCCTCAGTCTTTGACGATAATTCATACAAAAAAGTGAGTAAATTTCCAACTGGTAAACTGGACATCTCTTGTTGTATGTCAATTAAAATAAATGTAACCCAGGAAACTAATTATGTATCAGCGCTTTTACACTAATTACATTTTATATACCAACAGTAGAATCCACCATATTCAGTTACATGAAGGCAGCTAAACACAGTGCCAAGAATCAGAGCCCCAGCTTTTTACAGCCTTTGAGTGCAAAATGGTTTGCAAGGAGACAGAAGAAATGATTCAGCACTTCTGAAGTGCTAGGAGTCAGTCTAAAGGTGTCATATAACACTTTCTAAAGGATCCGGGCAAGGGGGAAGTATCACCTGGCCCAGAGAAAATGGCTGTGCCTTTGAAAGGTCACTATATGCTACCCTGGTATCTGTCCATGCTTATGTAGGCACAAGAACTGCACAGTTTTGACGAACCTTAGTTTCAGGAAGGAAAATGTTAAAGCTACACAGTACAAATGCAGCAATCTAGCTGTTGCTTAAACAAGCAATTTAAAAAACAGCCAAACTGCTTTCTCCCATACCTTGTTTAAAACATTGGTTTGTTTATTTCCAGTGAAGTGATACTTGAATCTTTTCTGAAGAGGATTCAGCATGATCTGTATTGGAAGGATTACTGGTGGTGATGGGGGTAAAGAGTACTTTTCTGGCAGCTGTTTAGGTTTGGTCAACAGTTCATCTCTAAGTTTGACAGTCAAGGATGAATTAAAACGTTTTAATTCTCCCAACATCATCATTTTGATAAAATTGGTTTATAAAAATTAACATTTCTTATTTCTACCTCATTGCATGATACTGCCTTCAGCCAATCAGCACAATTCCTCAAATATGAGGGATACTCAAAATAAACAGAGAAACCCACCACTATCAGCATCAAACACAGAGGCTCTCCAACAGACATGTTTATTCATACTTGTTAAAGAAGAATAAAAGACTCACAAGACTAATAAATGCAGTACATGATTTCCCATTTTCATGTAACTAACTGGTTTAAGGGACCCAGCCTGTGAGCTCAAAACTGTTATCAGCTCAGGGCTGTACAGAATGGCCTTGTATCTTCCCACTCCAGGATAAAAAAAAGAAAGTCACAATCACTCCAGGAAAAATTGCTTGGCTGAGCTTTGGCCTTGCTTTACTTAATTCACGAAACAATGGAACTGAAGGAGCAGCAGTGCCTCCTGATTAACCCCAAAGGCAGACTCCTGGCTCTGCACAAGGAAAACCCTTCTCTAGTATCCCCTTTTTGCAGTTTCCTTCCGAGACATGCATCTTTAGCTTTCCCTCTTTTCCTTCTGGGATGGGACATATTGAAGTAATTAAGACTGATTTCTAATAAGGCTAAGAAAAGCATTAATTGTGTAAAATAAAACATACACCACTTAACATGAATAACCTTACTGAAGCATGTAAGGCCTGATCCTCACCAAACTAGAACTGTCAGCTACCAGAAGATCACTACATTTGATGACTTGGAGGTACAATGTTGCTACTGCCAGACAGCAACTTTGGCACCTATAACTTTCTAAACAAACAACATTCTAATATTAATAACAAAGTAACAGAATTCAAATTATCTTTTGTTTTTAGGGAGAACAAACTTAAATAATCCTCCGTGAGAACGTGCATATCTCAACATTTATTATCCTTGCCAAATACGCCACAGCTACTTAGAAGGATACGAGGTTTGCAATTTCAGAAGCTGACAAAACAGCATCTCCAGGTTGTTGTACACATCAGGAGCACTGGCTGGGGCAGGAAGACTAAATGCCTGAGACTGTGGTGGCCCCACAAACGGCCAGGAAAGCTGGGTTAGAACCTCTTCAAAGTCACTGCAACACAAGATAAGCCCTTTAACACAGACTTACAGCACAAGGCAAAGACAAGGGGGTGACAGTGCCTCTCCTACCTCGACAGCTTGTCCTTCAGAATTTTATGCCAGAATTTAACAGTGGATCTCATAAAAGCAAGCAGGTGAGAACAAGATGACTCCTGAAGTTTGATATCCAGCTCTGCCATGAATGCGAGAGTACTGGCTGCCTCTGGAACATTGTTGGTCATCAGGTATTGCTGAATGCTATCACTATAAAATACAAGAAAATCAAGGCCAAAAATTCATTAAAGGTAACAGAAAATAATCATTTATATGTTGAAAAATGAAGACAAAGCTTTCTCAAATCTAAAACATTTTAATGACGGACAAGCTAGTCTCAAAACATACAAGCAGTACTCAAAAGCTTCACCTCAGCTCTTCTATTCGTGAAATCCATTTAAGATAGGCCAAGTGTCGTTCAATCTCTTCCACTTGACTAATCAGTACATGGAGCTCTTCCATCCAGGGCTGAGCTTTCTCTAAGTGGCTACTGATTGACTCAGAGAGAAGTGTTTCTTCCTCTAGAAGCCGACTTAGAGACTTTTTAGAATCTTCTGCATTTTTCAAGGCATTCTGAATTCTTTTAGGGACTTCTGATGAAACTGTAAGGACCTATATTCACAGAGAAGCATTGTGTCTGACACAGAAACACTGCACTATGTACAGCAGTACCATTTCAGATATTAATATGAATGTAGCTAAATTATTTAATCAGTCATAGACCATATACAGAAGGGTGAGCAGGGAGGGCAAAATGATGCTTACCTGTTCTTCTAACTGCTTTTTATTCTCAGATAGCTTATCAATAAGGTTGTCTAGCTTCCTCAGAGAATCATAGTCGTTTCCAACTTCTCTTTCCACAAATTCAGAAACATAGTATGGGATATCACAGTGATCTAGATCTCTAGTGACTTCTTTCTTTCCAACAGCAACGGCTGCCATGTCTTCATTCCCTGCAACACTGATCATACAATTTCTAATTGGTCACCACTAAGACAACACAAACAACTGTTCAACTCCTGAGGACATGAACTCCATGAAGAGCTGGGCACTTCAATGTAAACTTAAAGTTAAATAAGCCAGTCAAGAAATATCCTGGACAATCTGCTGGCCTAGGTCTTAGCTGAGGTATGATAAAATCTTGCTTACACATCCAACTGCTAAAGAGAAACATGCCTGTTAATTTCTTCCTTCCTCTAAAGTGTGCATTTTGCTAGAAACAGTACGATATATATACAGTTTATACATATGCAATATAGAGAACTTAACGAAAAATACTGGAGAAAGGTATTTTTGCAAAACACAAGGGAAGATGACAACATTCTTCTTTACCTCTTCATAGTTTAGGATGTTCCAGAGATATCAGCTGATCACTGACGCATTACTAGCAAAGCATCCACTCAGGTTTTACAACGATTTGTAAAGCAAAAGCATAACTGAGATACACTGTGTGGGTTTTCTTATCAGAAACAGGAGAGGCACATGCTGATCCACAGCTTTGGCAGCATCCAGAGAAAATCAGACCTGAAACTGAGAGTACATGTATTGAGAAATTGAGATCATGTACAGTGAAACAAACACCAAACTATGAGTGCTTGGCTCGTTCAGTTCTCAACTTCCAAAACAGTATTTAAAAACTAAATTTAGACACTTGCACTTTATCTGCTACAAGCTTTATAATTAAGCAGAAACTCCTATTAAACAAACAGTGAAGTGTGAGAAAACAGTACAGCTGATGAGCCAAAGCTGGAGAAGCAATAGAGCACCAGGAAGAACAGCTTGGGAGACCGAGTTAGAAGTGAGTAAAGAAAACAAAGCCGCTCGCAGCAATGAAAACACCACCGCAGAAGACTGCGACCCTGCGGTGCTCTCTTATTACTGGAGGGGGGGTGAAGATACAGGAGAGAGGCCCGGGACACGGAGCACTCTCCAGCCGCCTCCCGCTCAAGCACCCAGCCCTACACCCACCTTCGCCGGGGGCCTGCCGCTCCCTGGGAGCTCCGACAGGCACCGCGGGCCCGGGGCGGCGCGGCGCGGCGCGGCACGGCACGGCACGGCACGGCACG
>JAOEHY010019638.1:18507-42485 GCA_025447955.1 Psilopsiagon aurifrons | reverse complement strand
GGGGAAGTTTAGATTGGATATGAGGAAGAAGTTCTTTACTGTGAGGGTGGTGAGGCACTGGAATGGGTTGCCCAGGGGAGTTGTGAATTCTCCATCGCTGATGGTGTTCAAGGCCAGGCTGGACAGAGCCTTGGGTGATATGGTTTAGTGTGAGTGTCTCTACCCATGGCAGGGGGGTTGGAACTGAATGATCTTAAGGTCCTTTCCAACCCTAACTATTCTATGATTCTATATTCTATGATTCTATGATGTATTTATCATATGAGTACATGGTTTTTTGTGGTTTGCAGGTAGAGAAGCACTTGCTGGTAGTTGGTTCAAAATCAGCCAGTCACCTTGCTTTGGTTTCTTCTAGCATGCTAAGGGAAGCTGCTTGCCTGCCTCACATCACTGTTCCACTGGGTGAACCAGAGATGTCAGCTCAGGAGCACTGAAGAACCTCAAATGCCTGCACACAGGTTTAGAAGTGGCTTAGGAGGTGAGCTCTATTAAAAGAAGTGCTCCTCCATATAGTAATTGCTAACACTGCTCTACCTTGACTTTGGAAGATACTTTTTGCATACTATAGTTTTGGGGATTGCTGTACACATCTAGTTCTCAGCTGACATCTAGGTTTGCATCCACTTCTGCCAGTAGGCAGAAGTCATCAGTAATCAGTCTTGAGGTACTGTAGGAGCTAATGCAGTGTTCTCTCAGAATACCCTGTATTTTTCCCCTTTTCCATGTTCTTGTTTTCCCCTTTTTCATAAGTGCCAGGTGAGGTTAATTCAAAACAGAGCACTGATGGAGGTCCCAGAAACCTGGAGCAGCTGCAGTGGCCCTTTAGTACTTTTGAGAAGGGTTTAAATAAGGTTTGGAGAGTACAAATAAAGCTTGAAGGGTACTCTGATTTGGGCCAGGCAAGAAGTTATCTGGGATTGTGGGAATCCTTAGGGGTTATCCAGCTAAATGTCTAGTTATCTGAGAAAAGCTTTTGTTCTCATTTATACTACCATTTATAATTTTTCCTGCCAAGTCCCTTGTTTAAGACTAAATTTACTATACCTTCTATATTAGATCTGGTTTCCATTTGAAATCATGAAGTGCCAAAAGCAATAATTTTCTTTCCCCTTTTATTCCAGGCAATGCTGCAGTCTCTTCCCTGGCCCTCTGAGGAACATTGCGAAGTACAGTGCTCCACATCAGCCTTCATTCATGACTTCTTTTTATTCTAACCATAGAATCCCTGAGCTGTATTTCCTCACTTCCCTTCTCTCAATAGGCCGTTTTCCTTTCTCACCTTCTCAAGTTACTGTCCTGGCATTCTCTTGCATGTGATATTTATATACTTCTTAGCTGTAAATGGATTTCTTCTGGGCCTTGATGGTCTGGGAGTTGCAGTTCAAGGTGACTTTCCTTGTAGTTACAGCTGTGATCTATCTGCTGGCAGGCAGAGAAGTCTGAGCTCTAGCCTGCTATTGTCATTTGATGCATTCTCCCTCTGAAATAAGGAAAAGAATTCCCTTGGAACAAATTGTTATTCTTGGCCAAAAATCATCTGACAGTTTCTGATGATCACATTGTGATCCACCTCTTTCATCCAAACACATGAAGAAATTGTCAGTTTCCAACATGAAACTGTTAGTGCTCAGTTTTTGGTCTTCTGGAATTGTCAGGATCTCACCTTTGCTTCTGGAATGAAACCATGATCCTATCCTGAGAGAGGAGTCCAGATGAAACTGGCGTTTAACTTGCTTTTAAAGCTTCCCCTTTTCACGTGATAACCTGTTTAGAACTGAGGCAGTGTTTTATATTACCCATGTAGAAGAGACTTATGCCAGGTTCTTGCCTCATGGTGTGTTGATTCAAACTTTTGTGCGGTGTTAGTTAAGTAAACATCAGTGCATCTTGATATGGTTATTTGGGCAGCTATTTGATCCTCTGTTTCAGCATTATTAATACTTCACTAGTAAGGAACCTCTTTCTAAAGGCTTGGAGGCTTCATTTATTTGGATAAACATATAGTATTTCACATCCTTCCCAAAGAGCAGTAAGAATGTTTTTCTTGGGAAATGTCTCATCCTCTTTCTTTATGGACTGTCCTGAATGAAGAGGGAATTATGGCAAGACTCTGCAGATCAGTCTCAATTCATTGCATAAACTTACCTGTGCTAGTGAAGAAGAAGGCTTGGTGTCCTAATGATGTTTATTTTCTCTAGAAAAGATGGTTTACTTTAAAGATTTCAGGTAATATAATTAAGTTGGTTTAAAGAAAGGATTTGCTTTTGTACCTTGGATAAGTGGCAGACATTTTAATTCAGATCCCTCTGCAACACAAACATAATACTTGGAGCAGGGGAAGGATCAAAACTACACCAACTTAATCCTGATGATGTGGAGGACAGTACAATTTCTAGTTGATGATTTACAAGAGTACTTGCTTCTTCACATTGTATTGTTGGGTTAACGTATCTT
The DNA here is from genome assembly GCA_025447955.1 of Psilopsiagon aurifrons. Taxonomy (NCBI): domain Eukaryota; kingdom Metazoa; phylum Chordata; class Aves; order Psittaciformes; family Psittacidae; genus Psilopsiagon; species Psilopsiagon aurifrons. Next base: position 40,031 of record JAOEHY010019638.1, on the reverse strand, counting down.
GTCTCTCAATTTCTTTATCTGGACAATAGACCACAATGAAGAATATTTTAGTGGTGTTACTGAAGGTGAGGAACCTGACTTGTGATGACTGAAACTTGTGGGTAATTATCATCTTTGCTAAAGTCACAACAGAACTGTCCCATCTTATTTTCTCATCTATGAGAGATGAGAATCCTCTGCTCAGGGGAGTGGGATACAGTAGTGGTACCACTCCATGCAGTAGAAAAGAGTTCCACAAGATCCAGACAAACTTGTGTGTACACGTTTCTTGTCGAGGCCAGTGGTATGGGTGTGCCTCTACCCCATGTCCTTTTATTGCACACTTTGTCAAGTTTTCAAGGCAGGAACAGGGTATTTGGAAGCTGCCTGGCATATGTGGCTATTACTGGGAAGAATAGGAAAGAAAGATTTCTTTTTTAGCATGAGGCAAAATCCTGTCAAATTTGTGGTGGAAAGTGCTGACCAAGTTGAAATATGCTTACATCTGACCTAGGGTCTGAAAGCCATCACTGGTGTTAAACCTTAAACAATGCCTATATGCTGCTGAGTTCAGCCTTCAAGGAAAATGACTGGGAGGTTGGGGCCTGTTGGTTAACACAGAATGAAGCAGAGCACAATAAAATTTTCAACATCTTCCCCTTAGCCCTCAAGGCTCCAAATCCTGTGAGAAGGTTTGGTTTTGCTGAGCAATGGGTGTGATGATGTTGTAGTCACTGCTCTCAGTGCTAGCATTGGGATAGGACTGGGAAATGAAGGGGAATCAGTCCTGAGGATCTCCTGGGTTCAAAAAGTATTTCAGCAGCACCTTTTCTGCAGCAGTAAGAAAGACAAGAAGCATTCTGTTGCTCAGTGTGAGCTGCAAGTGTACACATGGGTGGAGCTATGGCTATATGAATGCTCTTGGAGCATGCAAGATGTGTGGCCTTATTTTTACCTCTTGCTGTGTGCTACCTTTGACCTTGTGCATTCTCTTAGGTAAAGCAGACCTCTGATTTCCATCCTCTTCTGCTCCCTGTAGAACTGGAACACACGCTCCATTAGGTACTTTAAAAGTAGGTTAGGGGTTGTCTGCTGCTTGAACATCAAAATAATGTTGTGACCTAGTAAGTAAAGTGGGTTTTGAGGCAATTGTGTCATTCCATGTATTTCCTGTGGAATAGATGTACCTGGTGTCATCAGCTGCTTGGATCTTCCTTCTCTGGTAAATTATCTGTTACAAGGTTAGGGCCTTGCACAGCATTGAGAATGTACATGGGTAAGAACTACTGAGATAGTGCTGTTGTGCTTATGCCACCCAGCTTTAAATGTTGCTGCTTGTTCATATTATCCTGCAATTCATTTATTTTGCTCTTTTGCTTGACTCGGAGCAGCATAGTTCTGACACAATTGCTTGCATCTCAGCCAGGGTAAGAAACAAGTATTTTCAGATGTCACCAACTAACACAGTTCATCCAAATCTTAACTCTTAGTCCTCTCACAGATCCTTCTGCTGGCAATAAGGGCAATTTTGGAAGCCGTTATCCTGCTTTGCATGCTGTGAGGGGAATGAGTGTAGAGGTTTTTTGGACCTGAAAATGGGGTGTTGCGATGAAGATTACTGATTCCCACAGGAGTGGTAATGGCACAAGGAAAGTGCATTCATGGTAAGTGCATAGCTACAGAATTTCCAGTCTCCTTTGTGTAGGGTGGAGTTACTGGGTTTTGAGCCTTCTCTTGCAATTGGGTTATTTTAAATGTGGGGAAAGCAACATTAAAGGTTGGACTTGATGGTTTTAAAGGTCTTTTCCAACCTAGTTGGTTCTATGAGTCTATAATTATTTTTGTCAAAACAGATGCAGGCTGTTGCTAGCTCTTCATTTATAGATAAGTCTATGGTGAAAGAACAAGTGAATTTGTGGCATGTCGACTCTAAATCCTTCTGCTTTAGTTCTTTTCAAAGAGCATATAAAGGGATACAAGAGAATAAAGTTCAGTGGAGGGAAAAATATACTGATGGCATGAGGTGTCCTTTATACATACATATGACTGTATTAACTGCCTAATGGTTTATTTACCTTCTCCGTGATTTCAAGAGTTGGCCTGCAGGCCTCATGAGAAGTTTACTTTCACATGGAGAACTGGAGCACGTGTAGTTTGTAAACACATTTCATAACATGAATTGTTGGTTCACTCCAGGTCTTTATACTTATAGTAGTTTTTGGCTTCAGTCTTCTTGTGGTAAGAGATACGTCCCTCTGAAATGACTAAGGGCACAGAATACTAGAGTGTTGTTTCCCAGACAGTCAAGGACAAATCAAAATGTAATATGAACAGGCACACCCAGTGCTGCATATCTGTGATCATTACATACAGGGCATTGCTCTTGAGAACGTGCTCGGAGGCAGAGTACTGTTTCCAACACCAGCACGTTTTATTGTGACCAGAACTGGATATAATTTTGTCAGTATTTCCCACTCCTAATATCTTTTAGTTAAACAGCAGTTAAAGGAGCATACCCACAGAGCAAGTTCTGCTGGTGTTGCAGAGATTGCACACCGAAGAATGTTTGTTTTAATGATCATTCACAGGTTGAGGCCTTATAGAGTTCCTTGCTCAGGTGCTGAGCACCCTTGTTTCTCCAGGAAGTCAGTGCAGGACTGGAGGCTGGAAGAGTACTGCTCTAATTCATGTAAAAGCACCACTCTTGCCTGGATTCCAGTTCAGACTCCCATAAGGATGCCGTGGCACCTGAGAAGCAGTTGTTGGAGCTGCTGTGGTCTGTGTCCCACACCAAGTCTCCCACATAGCCAGGCTGATCAAAGAGCATCATGGGACATACCTATGGTGGTGTTCTGAGCTTAAACCTTTAAATATCTGTGTGCAACTGGATTTCATATCACTTAAAAATATATAGATATATCTTTCTTTCTCCTGTTTTATTTTGTCAAAGGCCCAATTAAAACTGACATTCAGTGGTCACATTTTGAGATGCATTTAGGTACAGAAAGACACCGCAGGTTTCAGAAGTACTTACTATTTAGAATACAATGTTTTCCCACATCCAAGTCTCTTCTTTGTGCCACATAAAACAACCCCTGCTGAGAAAAAAGAGCAGATGGATTCAAGTGCTTTATACCAGCGACTTTCTCACTCCTTAGCAGACATTTAGCTGAAGTGTGTAGGCTCTTAGAACTTGCTCTCAATTTTAGCTCAGTAATTCATTGTTTTCTTCCCCTGGAATTTAGAATCATGAGGAGAAAGCACATAATATGTTTGTAATTCAAGTACCACTCTCTAGTCCTACTCCTTTTAGCAAGATTGACAAGAAAACTGCTATTTAGATCATGGAGGAGCTCTCAAATTCATTGAAGGTGCTATGCAGGGATGCTCCCTGCATGTACTCAGCAGCACTTTTTGTTTCTGAGCATCAAAATCAATCACTGGTAGAAAAGAATGACATTTGTCTGTGATTAATGCAAACCTGAAATCTTTCAGTGTTACGTTTAGAATTGAGAGGTAACTTTATTCACTGTGCAGATCAAGTTTAGTTAATTTAAATCTTTCACAGCTCTTTTAGGGCATGACATTTTAGGTTTCCTATGCAGATCAGCAATATTGCTTATTGGTAATGAGAAAGACTGAAGGCTCTGATTTACAGTGTGAATTCGCTTGCTGCCACACTACTATAATATCTGACATTACAAGGCAAAGAAATTAAACATTTGTAAGGAAAGACTGCTTATAGAAGTGAAGAAAACACTGGCAGACATTTCCTTTCCCTGTACGTGGGTGTGTCTGACAGATGCACATTTGCCATATTCATATCCATCAAGATGATTAATTACAGTGCTTTGATGAATTGTAGTGTGACCAGAGACAATAAGTCTTTGTAAATATTACCAGGTTTTGGGAGGGGGTTTGTTAATGTTAGGCTAACCATATTGAGAGTTCACATTAAAGCTGCAGTTCCTGGAATTTGGTGATTTAATTACCTTTATATTTTCTCAAGCTACATTCCTGGCATTTGTTATAGAATTATAGTGTAGAAATGGGAGTGAGAAGGATGGGGGGTACCTGAGAATAGGACAGTAATGTGAATGTGAGCTTTTATGAAGGATATGAGGGGGAACTTCAGAGGATTTATTGAAAATGGATGAATTAGAACTGTTAGATTTGTTGACTCTTGAAGGGAGTTGGAGAAAAGCTGAATTGATGCTTTGAAGGTATATGACCAAGTATTCAACTATCAGTCTGCTGACATAAAATCTCTGGGTTTCTAGGCCTGTAACTATAATAGCACAAACAAAAAACAAATGTAGGCTCACTTATTCAGCCTCTAAAGCCACATTAGATTAAATAGGTTATTCTGTAAGTGTTCTCTTCTAGCAAACACCCTGAGGTATGTGTTAATTGAATCCATCTTGTTCCTTTCATGTGGCTCACTGATGGAGTAGGTGATAGGAAATGGTGCATTAAGGAGTACATCTTGTCCTTTTATAGTGACAATATCTGTAAACAGTAATGCATCTGTACAGAAATGGGCACTATTAATATTTCATGAAGCATTTTCAGCCTTCTAACTCTTCTAACACTAGAATAAACTTGGTGGCTGATCACAATCTTCTTTGCCCAAGGAAGTGGTAAATGCCCCATCCCTGCCAGTGTTCAAGGCCAGGTTGGATGGGGCTTGGAGCAGCCTGGTCTAGTGGACCTTGGCAGGGGGTTGGAACTTCATGATCTTTCAGGTCCTGTCCAACACAAACCATTCTATGATTCTATGATAAGATGAGGCCTTACACAGGCAGAGAACTACCTATAAACCAGCCCATTTAGCACTGTCATTCATTTGGGGGTATGATTTTTGTGGTCAACAGACACTAATCTCAGACTGATTCTCTTCTCTGGTTATGCATTCTCATTCCTTCACTTGCAGTGATACTGATTCATGTGCAGCTGTGCAGTAACTTGGACCACCCCTTAGACTGAGTCTCCTGGAAAGTATTTCTCTTAAGGAGGGCTTATATTGCAGCTGAATCAATAAGTCAGCCGGTGTCACAGACACACACTGCGTAAGTCAACAGAAAGGTAAGGGCAAGTTTAGTTGATTAAAGGTAATGAAGACTTCATGGTATTTTGCTGAGGGGGACTTTTGGATACTTGCTCTGCTTGTCCCATAGTAACAACAGCAAACCATCAGAAGACAGAGTTTAGAGAAACTCCAAGATTCAGGTTTGAATCAGCTCAGAAATTTTCCCATTAATGCTTTTTTGCTTGTAAAACATCCTCAGTGTCTCTTTGCTGCAATTCAAAAGTAGGCTCCTGTAAGCTGTATCATGTCACTAAGAACATGCAGGGTTGGAGGCTCCTGTGACAGATGTTTGTACAGGCTGACAGCCTGTCCATCCAAAACACTCTAAAGGATCTGGGCTTTAAGGCTTAATTGTATTACTATGTTATAGCAAATCCTTTGTGCAAAGCTGTCGCCTCCAGTGGACTGTAGGAGTTCAAACAGATTTGAATGACTACAAAGGTTTAAGGTTGGAACTGCCGCTGTAAAGTTGGGTGATGTCACACTGTGCAGTTTGAATCTGTAATCCTGACTTGTGATTAGAACAGTTTTCCTACTAAAAATCACACTGAGCCAGTAAGAGAACAAAGAATTCCCCTGTTGTTCCTGGGGGAGTTTGTTAAGATCCCTCAGGGATTCCAAAGTACAAATTCCACTGAGAGCCACCTCTGAGCTTTCAGAAACCTCTTAAAGGTTTGTACTATTTAAGCTTTTCAGGGAAGCTGTGAGTGCCTCACTGAAAAACTGCTGGTCTATTATAGAGCAAGTATTTCATCAAGAGTCAAGACTGAGATGATCAAGTAGCTGCGCTTGGGGTAGCTGTGAACAGTCCTTTTTCACCCCATTGTAGTGTGACTCCTGACATTATAATAAAGTTAAGCTTTGACCATTATTCTGCTGGTGACTGTTTCAGCTGGAACACCAGTTGCTTCTAAAACTGAAGAAAAAATAATCTTATCCTAAACTGATTGATCCCTCTGGCTTTGTACATACCCCATTACCCTCTGCTCATTGTTGGGATCTTCTAGTGGAAATAGGTATTTACTTAAGTTACAGAACTTTTATATAGGAAGAAATATTCTGCTTTATATTTTAATCTTTAATCTACCTTGTTGTTGAACTTTAGTTGTCAGAAAAACTTAAACAAGCCATCTTGCTGTCAACTGAAGATCTGTGCCTTTGCAAAAAGGCAACTGTATTAATGGCTTAGTGCATAGAATCATAGAATAGTTAGGATTGGAAAGGACCTTAAGATCATCCAGTTCCAAACCCCTGCCATGGGCAGGGACACCTCACACTAAACCATGTCACCCAAGGCTATGTCCAACCTGGTCTTGAACACCGCCAGCAATGGAGCATTAATAGCTTCCCTGGGCAACCCATTCCAGTGCCTCACCACCCTTACAGTAAAGAAGTTCTTCCTCATTTCCAGTCTAAACTTCCCCTGGTGAAGTTTAAACCCTTTACCCCTTATCCTATCACTGCAGTCCCTAACGAAGAATTCATCCCTAGCATCCCTATAGGCCCCCTTCAGATACTGGAAGGCTGCGATGAGGTCTCCACGCAACCTTCTCTACTCCAGGCTGAACAGCCCCAACTTTCTCATCCTATCTTCATACGGGAGGTGCTCCAGTCCCCTGAGCATCCTCGTGGCCCTCCTCTGGACTTGTTCCAGCAGTTCCATGTCCTTTTTATGTTGAGGACACCAGAACTGCACACAGTACTCCAAGTAAGGCCTCACAAGAGCAGAGTAGAGGGGCAGGATCACCTCCCTCGACCTACTGGTCACACTCTTTTTGATGCAGCCCGGGATACGCTTGGCTTTCTGGGCTGGAAGCAGACACTGCAGGCTCATGTTCATTTCCTCATCGACCAATACCCCTAAGTTTTTCTCCGCAGGGCTGCTGTCTTTTATTCGCTATGTACCTATAGAATCCCTTCCTTTATCTTTCACATCCCTAGCCAATTTTAATTCTAAGTGGGCCTTAGCTTTCCTAACCTGGTCCCTATCTTCCCAGACAACATCTCTGTATTCTTCCCAGGACACCTGTCCTTGCTTCCACCTTTTATAAACCTCTTTTTTCCTTCGAATTTTCCTCAGCAGGTCCTTATCCATCCAAGGTCTCCTGGCTCTCCTGCAGCACTTCATTCTAGTTGGGATGGGGTGCAACACACCTGAGCTTGCAGCATGTGATCCTTGAATATCAACCAACATTCTTGGCCCCCCTGCCCTCTAGAGCTATATCTTGTGGAACCTTACTCAGCAGGTTCCTGAAGAGGCCAGAGTCTGCTCTCTTGAAGTCCAGGGCAGTGAGCTTGCTGCACGCTCTTCTCACTGTCCTGAGGATCTCAAATTCGACCATCTCATGATCATGTTTCTGGATGCTTTCTTATAAATACTAACAGAAACTTTGGAATATCATAGCATTACTTCTCATAGGCATTTATACATGTTTTCTTGTGAGTAAGCTCAGTATGACCCAATTTCAACAGCCCAGTTCTCTATTTACTGGGATCCCAGTGTATGTGATAACACCACAGGTCCTGTGTATGTTGTACCACCTATATGTGGGCTACACAAAAATTTTGCAAACAAAATAACAGCTCTATGGAAGGTAAATTATCATATATGTAGGAAAGAATATGCATGTAAATTTGTGGAAGTATCTGTTAAGTAGTTTTGTTAAAATAGAGATTACATGATTCTGCTCTTGCTTGGGCCAATCATGCTATTCATGGACTAAATAATACATGTATTTTGGCAACCACCCTAGTACACAGAATGTAGCAGAGCAATAAACATGCTGAAGTTTATATATCCTACTCCTCAAATGAATTGTAAAAGGATTCTGAAAAATTATATAAAAATATATTATAAGTAAACGTTCTTTGGTGGATTTGCAGCTATTCCCTAGGCACTCTTATTTCTTCATTAGGGCTGACTACAAAAAAATCCCTTGGTGTAGTTGCATTAAAACATCTTTGCACTTTGTTGATTATTTCTCATGCAGAATTTGAAATCCCTCTGTATGAAGAAATATCTAGATTGTCCCGAGTCAGCTATATATTTCTACCTTTTGGCCTTCCTTTATTAATAAAAGACCTTTGATATATTTTCTGAGCTGAAGGGTATAAGAAAGAGAAAATTAATACAATGGAGAGTAAAGGACAAGCACTTGTTTTGTACTTTGCAGAATTGCTCTATTTCTAAAACTAAAAGTTATTTTCTTACAAGGTCTTTGCAGTCTCCATTAATCATTTCTTTAGCTAAATCTGCCTGTTAGCATATTTCTAGCTGCCACTGCATGCTCCCAGCATTTTCTTTAAGCAGCCCATGCATTTGTTTTTGACAGAGGTTGGCCTTAAGACAAAATCACCCTTTCAAATCAATAACCATCATGCAACAATTGTTGACTAAGCCAAAGTCTTCTCTTTCAGAACAGAAGTCTAGTGGGAATACTGCATAATTTTAAATTTACTTTTATAGCAGGAGTCATCTGTGTAATCCTGCTCTGTTTCTCTCCACCTTGTGGTCGTTTTGTATCATTGCAGTCAATTATTTCAGGGCCCAAACTGAACATTGTTGTTTTCTTGTGAATAAATCAAATATTTAAGGATGATATCATTTTTCATTCATTTGTATATTAGCTAGACTATATAGATGAAATTTTTATCTGCCAGCTTCCTTTTAACAGAAAAATCGTTTTCTGTCTTGTTCAGGAAAAGACAATCTGTTTATTACATGCTTTGAACTTCATATATCATGTCACATATGCTTTCCTTATGATGCTTTGTCTTGAGACCTCAGGTGAGAGCACCTTAAAACCACTATGGATGATAGGAAAACAGCCTTCAGTGGATTTTATATAAATTAAATTGTTTAACATTCAAAAAGGGAGGAAGAGAGGATGGGAATCTGATTCTCCAATAAAATCAATGAGTCTATGCCCTTTCTCCTTTTCTGAAAGTTCAGACTGGAGCAGAGAAACAAAATGCCAGTTCTGATTATTGCTGTACTCAATTTTGAAGCTAAGTGCCTAGTGATAGCATAAATTTAGGTGTTTTGGCTACCTCCATTGCTCACTGATACCTCATATTGAGAGCTAGTCATCTGAATGCTGGGGAAGCCAACAGTTTCATCACCAAGATCACAGCTAGCACTGGGAAAAGCAATATGCCCTCAATGCCACCTGGAAGTGCAAGTGCTGCATCTTTGGCTGGAAGCAGGACTTTTTCTTCATTGGGATTCACATGTATTTCCGGGTTTTCTCTTGTGCTTAACTCACAAATACATTCCCCTCCTCCCCATGAAAGAAAGAAAGAAACAAAGAAAAAAAAAAAATCATGATTGCTCATGTTATTCAGTTTAGGAGTAATTACCTGAAAAGGGCTGGAAGACCAGCATCTGCCATTCATGACACTCTTTTGAATTCTGAAGGATGCAGTAGAAATCTTTTAATTCCATGGGGCTAAAATATTTTCTTGTTTTTACTTATAAACTGGAAACTTGAACCTCACTCTAGAGCTTAGGAGTTAAAGCCTCTGGGAAGGAAAAGAGAGACCTGGTGGCCCTTCATTAGTCAAATCAATACTAAATATTATTCACGAAGTGGAGCACCTGTTCATTGTCTCCCAGATGAATGCATCAACCATTATAATCACACTCATTCTGTCTTCCGTGCCAAATGAGTGTTCATTGATCCCAGGAATGGTTTTAGCTTAAGAAAAGAAAAAAAAGGAAAAGCACTTCCTTTCTCTAGACTCCACCTCAGTGTGGCAATTAGGGCACCCCCATAAGAAGCACGTATTCCAGGAGCAGAACAGCTAACCTGCATAACAGAGGTGCATGCTTTTTCAATGTGTTCCTAGGTAAAAGCAGATCAAAGAAGAGATAGGGGATATTCCCAGCTTTAGTTTTTCTGAAACCTATTTGGAGTATGCTCTGAGGAAGCCAAAAGAAGATAGCCCTGTCAGTGATATAGGCAAAGATTTAGGTTGCGAACTAGAACATGACTAGAGCATGAATTAGGCCTGGCGCTACTTGGGTTTACTATGATTCAGCTCAGGTGGGCACTGGCTTTTAAAGATCCTCTGAGCACCCGCGGTAACAAGTAGCCAACTATTTCTACCTTTTTTGTACGCTATTATGCAAGATACTTAATCAATACATTTTTTTCCCCTTGATTAGAATTTCCTGTACTTCTTCTATTGCCTGTAATTTAGTGCTGTTAGTCTTCCCAAATAAAAGCTTTACAAAGCTATCAGTCATGCAGGGTTTCTAGCAGGTGAGTCATTAATTATTCATTCTGATGAGTGTGACCGCTGCTGTGAGAGAGCCCCAGGAGGATTTCCAAAGGACCATTTGGTAATAAATATTCAACAATTTGTAATGTTTAGTTCTGATTCATGTCCCAGTACCCATCAATGCCTGGACATGTCCAGTGTCCATACATAATATCTCCTTTTATCATCATTTAATGACATCAAAATCATGCATTGCACCATCTTGAAACAAAAAATTAACAGATTTTTAAAGTCACCTTGTCAAGGCTAAAAATACACTTCAGCCTTGTAAGTCCATAAACTCTCTTTAAATGCTTATTAAAGCTTATAAATGATGCTTTCACTTCAGTGGAGCTACGCTCATTTGCAGTGCAAGATGATTTCATAGATTATTTGCAAGGTGAAGGGGAGCAGAATGGAAAGATGTGTGTAAAAATGACAGTAGCAGCAGGCAGCACCCTTTTATATGGACAAGAGTGATAGCTGGGAGGTATTTCCAACCCAAACCACAAAGTGAATAATTAAGTAAGATGGATTTAGAACATAGTATTTTGGGGTTTTTTTCTTATCAGGCAAATTCATACAATTCTTGTCAAGCTGATTTTGCAAATTTTTTTTCCTAAGTAATAGAAATGTGAAAATCATACCAAATACCTGTGAGAATAAGAATCATCAAAACTTTTTAACGAGTGTTTCAATCTATCCTTTTAATGTGTTCAAATTAACCCATGATTCCTGAGATAAAGTTGAAAACAAAGTGAACATTGACAGTGCCTTTCTCATTTTAAGCAAGCCCACACAGACAGACTCATGAAACATTTGACTGACAGGTGCTTCTTCAGTAAATGCCAATGTTGATGACATGGTAACACTGAAGTGCGAGGCTGAACCGAGTCTGACATCAGGAAGGTCACAAAGAAGAGTACGAAACTCAATATGAGGACGTATTACTGCAAATGAATAAATCTTGTAGCAATCAGTGAACTTTCTTTTTTTTTTCCCCCCTTCAAACTTTTTTATTTCTCCTTTCTACAATGTGACAGAAAAAAAATAAGTTTCTTCAAACAAGAATGATAATCATGCAGAGTGGAAAAGACAGAGAATAAGGAAGTAATTAGGCCTCAAATTTGTCAAAGATGACAGTATAAGAAGTAAGAATAAAATTACTTTGGATATCTCTGATACTGAAATTATGACTAGGTAGTTATATACTTATTTACACTTTCAGTAGCACCACAAATATTAATTGCATGATGCACCCTAATGCAAAACCAATGTAAATTGGATTAAAAGTGCTTCTTTATATTAGGCATTCGAAACTTGTCAAATTTGAGAAGCAATTACTAGATCTCCAAAACCTGAACTGAATAAAACATTTATATAGATAGTTTAAACAAATAAATTAGCTTGACTATTTATAGTTTTTAAAAATGAACCTCTCTGTTATCTAAAATTTCACAGTGAAGTAAGTAATACAGTAAATGAAAAATGTTGGATTGTTAGGCACAGAGACTGGATTGATTTTACTCAACTTTAACCTGAAAGTTAAGCATCTTGTCTAGGCTAGTTGAGAGGACTCCCATCTATAGTCCATGAAGGGAGAGAGATATCCCCAGAGAGTAGTTTATCAACCGCTAAGATTCTGTCTGAGATAGATAGGACAGGATGTCCTCAGGAAGTACCTGTCTCTTTCTTTTGGAAACTGAGAAAGCCTGCACAAATCTCTTAGGTACGATGCCTCATGTCTGGATGGTTAATGTTGAGTAAGCTGTATTCTGCCCTAAGTTCCCCAGGTTGTTTTGAGTTATCAGGGAATGAAGTAGTTTTGGACTGATTCTTAACAGAGTGTCCTGTTGTATTAAAAGGGCAAATCACTTACTATGGATATGTAAAACTAATTGGCATCATTTTAGAAAGAAAGGTTCACAGAAACATGACATGAGAACTTCTAAGTATTCTTATATTTAGAAGACTCTCATTTCAGGCCCTTAAGCGCTTACAGTTTGGACTCAGGAAATCACAAATCTATTACCACTTTCTTTGTAGTGAATTCTCATTGCCTATAGATTTTTGACAGAAAAATTATTTTTCATCTAGAAGCAAGCTACTATATTCTGAACAGGTTTAGTGAGTGGAAGAATAGAATCACAGAACCATTTCAGTTGGAGAATAACTTAAGATCGAGTCTAACCATTAACCTAACACTGCTAAGTCCAGCACTAAACAGTGTCCCTAAGTGCCATGTTTACACATCTTTAAAATACGTCAAGAGATTGTGACTCAAAAATGCCCAATGAGATACAAAAGAAGATGCCTAAGAAGGGATTATAGCCCTGTATTATAGCCTCTTCATTAACTGTCCAGTGTGGCTGTGCCTCAACTTCATGACCTAGTAAGTGCATGAAGGAGCTATTCTAAACTCTCCTTTACTTATATTTTTCCAGTCTAGGATTCACATAGCCCTAAAATTTCTTCATAAAATGTTTTGATTACCCTCACAGCATGCAGCAAATAGAAACAACACAATAGAAATAATACATTTTGGCGTGTCTCAGAGGACAGGGTAGAGAATTGACATGACAAGGGTTAATGGCTTCAAGCTGAAAGAATGTAGGTCTAGATTAGACGTTAGAAATAAATCGTTTGCTGCGAGGGTGGTGAGACACTGGCACAGGTTGTCCAGAGAAGCTGTGGCTGCCCCATTCCTGGCAGTTTTCCAGGCCAGGTTGGACTGAGCTTGGAGCAACCTGCTCCAGTGGAAGGTGTCCCTGCTCATGTCAGGGGGCTGGAACTGGATCATGCTTATAGTCCTTTCCAATCCAAATTATTCTAGAATTCTATGACATAGTCTGAGTAGCTGACTGTGATGGCTGAAGTTACTTTAGTGCTCCTTGTTAGTGTTCCGTCAGTCTGAGAAACCATATCCTGGTGATAAAGAGTATTTATTCACAGCTCTGCTCTTACATGCTGCTATCTCCATTTACTCTGTTCACTTCACATGCTTGAAATCTTTCTATTTATCTAGCAGAATTACTCAAATTGGATATCTGGTGCCTCCTAAAGCAACATGATTCTTAATGTGGAATAAATAGAAAGGGAATAAAAAGGTAGTCCACAAGGTCTTCCAAGGTATTTTAAAGATCTTAAAGGCATTAGCTAACCAAGTAGCTGTGGCAGGGGGGCAGAGAATAGGGGCTGCAGACAATTCATCACACAGTGTTTCTGCCACTGCTTCGTCATCACACTCTTCCCCTGCTCCAGTGTGGGTTCCCTCTCACAGGAGACAGACCTCCATGAACTTATCCAACATAAGTCCTTCCCATGGGCTGCAGTTCTTCACAAACAGCTCCAGTGTGGGTCACTTCCATGAGGTGCAGTCCTTCAGGAGCAGGCTGCTCCAGGGGGAGTCACCCACAGGGTCACAAGTCCTGCAGCAAACCTGCTCTAGTGTGGACTTATCTCTCTGCAGTGCCACAGGTCGTCAGGAGCCTGCTCCACTACAGGCTTCCCACGGCATCATAGCTTCCTTCCGGCATCTACCTGCTCAACCATGGACCTCCATGGGCTGCAGGGGCACATTTTGCCTCACCATGATCTGCACCATGGGTTGCAAGGGAATCTCAGCTCCAGAGCCTGCAGCACCTCCTTGCCTCCTTCCTCACTGACCTTGGTGTCCGCAGAACTGTTTTCTCTCACGTATCTCACTTCTTTCTCCCAGATGCTGTTGCACAGCACATTTCTCCCCTTTCTTAAATGTTAAATGTGTTATCACAGAGGTGCTACCACCATCTCTGATGAGCTCAGCTTTGGTCTGTCTTAGAGCTGGCTGGCATTAGCTCTGTTAGACACAGAGCTTCTGACAGCAGCTTTTCGCAGAAGCCACCTCTGTAGCTCCCCACTCCCAAAACCTTGCAATGCAAACCCAATATACTGTTCAAGCCATGCCCTCAGTTACTGCAGCCTGTCCTGGTTAGTTAAATTGTTTCTGTTCCTCCTCTGCATGACATTACTCTCTGTCCTGTATGATTTGCTAATGAACCTCAAGCATGACAAGCCTACAAGCAGGAGACTGAATCTGGTTAGACCCAAGGTTGAGGATGTGTCTGAACATGCCCACAGAGTCAGTGACCCACGGATGTGCATGTGCTCATGGGCTGGGAGAGTGAAGTCACCTGTATGTTTTTGCAAGTAAGCTCTAATCCTGGCTGCTGTAAGAAGAGACACAGAATCAACTCTCAGTGCTGTTTACTGTGATGAAAGTGCTGCTAGTGCATTTATAGCTGCCATTAAAGGTACTACTCTGTCAATCTGTATGAATGGATGCATGTATGTGTTTGTATTATACATATGTTTGTGCATTGTGTGTGCACAAACATGCGTCTTTACAGTGCATGATTAGCCTTGCTGCTGTCAGCACACAGGCTTGGGAACAGGACGAAATAGACTAGAGAAGAGAAATCCCTTGAGTCTTCAGATCCCCCAGATTTGACTTCTCTTAACAATTAGAAAACTGAATGTCATCTAAATGCATTCAGTGATTTGTGAAAAATGGTATGTGCTCTGGCTGTTAAAGTTACACAGAATTTTTACCTGTGGAGTTTTAAACCTAAACTGAGGTTCATTTTTTTTAATCTTGATTTAGAAATATTGATTTTAGACATAAAATTGATATAATTAATGTTAAGGAAGGTTAGATGCACTCATATTATATACTCAAGCAGAAAAAAATCCAGGAGACATTGGTGATTAAAAAAACCACAGGAAAACCAGGTGAATTCCCTAAAGAATGAGGAAGGACAGACACCGGACCTATTTTTAAAAAGGGGTAAAAGAGAAGACCTCGGTACATCAGCTTAGCCTCAATACCTGAAACATTCTGGAACAGCTTGTTAATTAGTCTAGAGGCACCCTGAGGATAAGGTGATGGGGAACAGCTGACATGGATTTGTCACAAAAAAAGTCATATCAAATCAATCCAAGTTCTTTCTGTGGCAGGGTAATTGCCTAGTGGACAAGGGAGAATCTGTAGATTTGATGTGTCTTGACATTAGTAAGCATTTTCACACAGTCCCATTTGGCACTGTCATAAACAAGCTACAGAGGAACACAGTATAGCAGAAATTGTCACATGGAAGGGTGCACAATGGCCTGAAAAGCTGAGCTCATTCACTACCCAACAGAGACCATAAAATCCATCAAATCTGAAGGATTTTCCAGTAAAATTAACCAACATAACTGACAACAATATAATGCCAATTACTGAGCAGCAAAATCCAGTACCAGTATAATTAATTTATTGAATAATTGATTAATTCATAGCACAAGGAAGGCTTTCGGTGGCATCTGTTGAAACCTTGTTATTGGAGGCATTGAAGAGTGAGTTAGATTACTGTATGTTAGGGGTAGTTTTTTGTAAACTTGTTGGATAGATGTCACTAAACGGATGTTTGATGCTCCCTTTCTCTCTATGATCTGTTCTGTACTTTCTCCTTGACTTTCACAGCTTCTGATATTTGGGATGGTCAGTTCCTACCTCAAGCCTTACTGTATTTCATAAAATCCTTAACATCTTTCACAGAATCTAAAATACAGGCACTGCCTGTCACAGTTTATAAAGGTTTTGGTATGAAATCACTTATTAATCACAAAGTTTTCTCATTATGTGTCAAATACGAAGTTATTTCTGCCATAATTTTCGAGTGATAGCTAGAAGTTTAAGAGTTATCAGGCTGCCTATTGTGTGTGTGTATATATAGATGTATTAAACAGAATGATTGTATATAATTTCCTTTAATTATATCTTTGCCTATTAAAAGCCAACTGAATGCATTTTGTACCACATGATCAATGGTGTTAAATCACTTGCATTCCATTGCTGAAAACTTATTTTTGAGATTCAGTACTTGAGGCTATAATAATTTCCTAATTGTAAATCTCAAAATTATGTTCTGCCTAAATTACAGTGTAACTTGCAGCAGTACATGCTTTGTACCCAAATATAGGGTTTCTTGTTTTGTATGAACTGCAAAATCATTCTGTTAAAGATGGATTTGCATAAACTTGCATTTGTTTTACTGATTCAGGGTGTTTATAGAATAATTATATTTTTGTAACATCTTTCTTTCACACTACACACACAGTGAAAGAACTTTGAAGTTATAAATTCAGATATTTCAATTCAGGAAACCGCAGAGTGCTGAAATTCTGTGGTTTGGGTTATATTTGTCCATAGGTTTGTTTGTTGTGGTTTTGTGTTGGTTTTTTTTTTTTTAAGCCATCTGCTAGGTGAACGTCATTGGGCAGTGTTAGATCACAGTTTCATAATATTCTTTGTGTTTGTAGGTTCTGCTTCTGAGTGTGGTCGTGAAGCTGCTCTTAGCTGTCAGATAAATAGACTTGGCAAACCACATGCAAACTGGAGAGAAAGATTTGTTTCCTTGTAATGAAAAGGTAAGCAAATTCTGTCTGTAGTTAATGATAACAAAGATGCTTTCAAAAAACCTCTTTCATTTCCTCACCTTACCAGCAAACACTAACCTCAAAAAGGAAAATTGCAGTGTGAGAGCTCAGAGGGAACTACTACAAGACTTTGAGTATGACACCTATTCAGACATGGCTACTTCTAAGCAGCTTCCCACCCAGCATGCAGACACCCAGGATAATCCTCTACTTGCCTTAAACAGTGATGCTCTCCCTACAGATAGGGAAGACTCTCAAAACCTATCAAAATATCTGTGTAGAGTCTGTCAGAGGCACCCTGCTTCTTCTGGCCTACCTTATGATTTGGGGTTTTCTTCCAGAGACCAAGTGTCCTGGATTCAGCTGTAGCAGTCATTTTTCTCCTTCTTAGTACCTGGTGCAGTGCTGTGGTTTTGACTTTCAGTCTGGGAACAGCGCTGATAATATCGATGGTTTTAGTTGCTGCTCAGTAGTGTTCACTCTGACCAAGGACTTTCTGAGCCTCATGCTCTGCCAGGGAGGAGGGGAAGCCGGGAGGACGCAGAGACAGGACACCTGATCCAAACTGACCAAAGAGGTATTCCATACCACAGCACATCATGCCCAGTATATAAACTGGGGGCAGTTACCCATAAGGGTTAGATCACTGCTCAGTCAGGCTGGGTGTCATTTGGGGTGAGCGATTGTATTCTCTTCCCTTGTTATTTCCCTTATCATTATTATTGTTGGTGGTAGCAGTAGTGATTTGTGTTATACCTTAGTTACTGGACTGTTCTTATCTCAACCTGTGGAAGTTACATTCCTTCGATTCTCCTCCCCATCCCTCCAGGAGTGGGGGGAGGAAGGTGGATGGGGAGTGAGTGAGCTGCTGCGTGGTTCTGGGTTGCCAGCTGGACTTAAACCATGACACCAAGGTAGAAGAAGGAAGGGGTGTGAAAAAAGGTATCCTGGATCTTATCCCAGCACTGAGTTAAAAATAAGGCATTTTGCCATAAGGTGTATTTAGCTCATTAAACAACTCTCAGCAATGTAACTTATTTTTGCTGAAATATCTAGAAATCCAGTCTCATGGATAGTTAAATTGAGCTCAGTGAGGCCACAGTGAGGAGGCCATTATAAAATTTGTATCTCAGGTATCATAAATAGATTCAAGATCATCTATGCATAAACCAGACAGCACAGTCATACTGCTGTTTTTCTTGCGTTACACAAATATTTCCTTTCAATTTCACCTCTGCTTAAGCCCTGATTCATCTTACCTACATTTATGTACCTAAGAGAGGTACTTACAGATGGAAGCATAAGCATATTTAGCAGTTAAGGAGAAAGGCACCTCCACAGGTTAGTTCATAATAGTCTAAACTGATGGTAGATGTGCTTATCCCTTCTTCTCTGAATGAGCCAGTGACTACAGCATTCATGTTCCCAAATTAGGTCCTTCAGTTAATTAGATCAATCAGGATCCATCTGGGGCACTGTCTTAAATTAGAATAAACATTGCTGCTCTTTTTCTTTGTGCTTTTTTTTTTTTTTTTTTAACAGTACCTGAAGAATAAAATCTTATACTTGAGTACTTTTTGCTCCATGCTGCAATCTAATATAATAACACAGCATAAGCAAATAGCAAGTTGATATTAAGCTGTGATCCTGGCAGACTTTCTAAGCCAATTAGGGTCAATGTAGATCAGGTTTATGCCTGCAGGGAGTAGTTGTAGCCATACGCTAAATGATTCAGAGAACCAGAGGAGAGTATGGTAGCAGGAACAATAGGACTGCCTTGGGTCTTTGTATTAATGTAAAAAATACAGTGGAGGAAAGTGCTTGACGTAGATTGCAAGACCCTAGCTTCTGGCCTGTGCAAAAATGCTGATTCCAACTTGTAATATCCCTAGTGGCAATAACTACTCAGAGGATGCCATCTTGTCTGCTGGACATCTGTATGTCTGTAAATGCTGACTGTACTTAGTATATTGGCAGGGACTGTGGGGATGGAGGCCAGAATGTATGCATGTGGTTGTTAAATTCCTAAGCTGAACCCTCCAATGAATATAGTAAACATATCTTCAACACAGCAGGAACAATTCTACATGAGCATTATGCTTCTTTTCCAGGAGGAACGTTGACACAAATTCTCATAAAAAAGGAATGAGGACTGGGAGTGTGTTGACTACAGTGTAGCTGAAATGGGTAAATGAATGAGATCCTATTGCTGCAGGAAGAGTCAGACAGTAAGCATGATATCTGGGAAAACAAAGAATGAGGGTTAAATCACAGATGTGGCAGTCCAGGTTCATTTCTTGTACATTACATATCAGGTGTGATGCTCACATACAAGAAAGATGGGCAGGAAGGTGTGTGGGTGATCTCTATACAACCAAATTCTTTCTATATGTATTTTTAAAGGGTGAATGAAAGTTCTGTTACATGAAAGAAAAGAAAAATTAAATGGTTGAACTCAAAGTGTCTGTAACATATTGCCTCCTTCGTCTTTTTTTCCTCATCTGTAAAATAGGGATAATAATCTTACCCTGCTGCCCCCTATCTACACAGTGAGATTCCCATTCAGAGATTTTAAGGTCAGAGGCTCAAATAGTTCATCATATGGGATATGCTTGGATGCATAAAATTTCATTCATTATTCCTGCACTTAGATTATTAATTGACATTTGATTAAACAATAGCCTGTTTTGTAGAGTGTCTGAGGTTTTTTGAAGACTGTAGAACATGGTCTGTCTTCCCTGATAGCTTTTGATTGAAAATATGTCTGGTTTCTAGCTTGAATCAATCTAGGTTCAGCCACTGTTTCTTGAAATGCACTTCTTTCTTAGTCTGTAAATCTCACAAGGGTAGCACAGTGGCGCTTGCACTCAGTACTACTAGATATCCATATTATAAGAGCAAGAGTTTTACTTGGCTGCAGTAATAATACTTGGTGTGGGGAAATGTGGGGGAAAGGTTTGATCTAAAGGCATTTGAATTACCATCAGTTCTCCTCAGCCTGCCTTAAATGTATTAACATTCCCATTTTCTTGGCAAAGGGAAATAATGGTAAGTGTCACATTACAGGGCAATTTGAGCCCGTTCATTATAAGCATATGAGAGATATTTTCTCAGCAGTGCTAGCATCAGAACACAATGCAAGTCCAAATGGAGCAAATCACTGCAATAGCCAAATGGTCAAAGAAATTAATTCAGATAAAGAGTAAGAAAGCCTAACAGTTTTAATTTCTTTTTATCCTTTCAAACATAAAACAACATTTAAATGCAGAATTTATTACACTTCTTTTCACCTGATAAAGAAACAAATTTCTGCTGATAATTTTTAATCTCCCTTTGCTATAGTTGAACCATTTTATGCTCATTCTGCCTCCTGATGGTTTGTTGATAATCATATGATAGGGTAGATTTGCAGCTCCAGCCCTGAGTATTGGAGCATGGGTATGTTAGTAAAGGTGGATTACTGTCCTTTTGGCACAATACCTGTATGCCATGCACAGATGCATGCTTTAAAATCAAGAAAAAGCCCAAACCTAAAATGCAGTGGCTTTGACCCTTCTGTCAGTTCTGCTACAGTACTTTGTGAAAGGAACTGAACTGGAATATAGCAGTATTGACATGAGTAAATATCCCAGTAAAAATAGAAAACCCTGAAATGTATTGACCTCCAGCTTGATCTCTCTGGTCCTATATTGCTGGATGGTAACTGTTGAAAGGAAAGGAGAGAAACTTTTGTACTCCCTTGCAAAGAAGAGCAGAGATACGTGAGGCACCTATAAGGCTAGGGCACATCTTTCTTGGCTAGGGAATATATTTTATGATTTGGAGTAGTGACAGACTTGTAGACAGAGATAGAAAAAAAACAAAACAATCAAATCCAAAGTGCTCTTTGAAGATTTTCCTTCTAGGTTATCACAAAGGAAAAAATATTGTTGATTATCACCACAGTCATACACAGTTGAATTAAAAAAGCTTATCTCCTGCCTCTGTCAATTTATACTGCAAATTACAGTAGGATAGCATTGTATCTGAAAGATACTATACATTGCAGCACACCACACTCTCCTACTTTATATATTTCTGTCTTGGGCAACAAATGCATCCCTGATAAAGAAATGTCACAGCTGCAGAAGACAGAGTTCGCAGTGTTGAGCTTTTTCTAGAATTCCAAGATGTATTCAAGAATTAGGGAATACTGAATCATTTTAGCTACAGAATGATTTTAATTGACACTTGGCTTTGGAAGCAGGTTATTTATATGGAGTATTTTCTCTGTCACAATCAAAAGGCATACTTTTTTTACATTTTCTATTTCCCCTTACAGGTGTTTTTAGCATTTCTATGTATTTTCTTCTTTTCTTTTCTTTTGCCATAGAAACATTTTCACGAAAGCTAAAACACAGCAGGTATAAGGATTTTTATATTTTATATTCTTATAAATTTGACTGTTGTTTTTCAGAAAGATTTGGAATTGTTTTACTGTATCATTTCAAGCTTTAGTATTAAAAAAACCCCTCAATTAATAATCTTTATTCATTGATCACAGTCTTTGAAAATGTGGAAAATCAAAAGTAGGGTTTTAGAAAACAAGAGCTATCAGCAAACAGCGTGACAACAGTTCAACAGCTTGTACAACTTGCTTTCTGACATGTTTAAATTATCAGGTGTCCTGGGTTCGGCAGTAGCAGTCATTTTTCTCCTTCTTGGTAGCCGGTGTGGAGCTGTGTTGTTTTTTTTT
>JAOEHY010019638.1:0-18407 GCA_025447955.1 Psilopsiagon aurifrons | reverse complement strand
CCAAGTCCTTCTCTGCAGGGCTGCTCTGAATCTCTTCTCTGCCCAACCTGGAGCTGTGCCTGGGATTGCTCCGACCCGTCTTTAAAAACTTTCCACTTTATAAACGACCCATCTTAACTTTCCCCTTTGCTTGCAGCAGTAATGTCAGTGATTGCAGTCTGGTTAAGCTGCATGGAAAATTATATTCAGTGCAGCCATTTGGAAAAGATCCATTTCCTAGAAATACAGATCATATAACTGTACATATCCAGGAAGAAAATACTGCTATAGAACGATTCGTCACAGCTCCAAAGAAAGGTTTTGCTTTGGTCATAGACACGTATTGATTAAATTCTTTTCTAACATTTAATTTATACAGGGCTTTTTCCCCAGTGGTGATTTGCAGGGGTAGCACTGGTTGGGGGTGTGTGTGTATGTGTGTGTGTGTGTGAGTACTTTAGGGAGGTTTGTTAGTAATAAATAAACCCATCAACTTCAGTTTTGCTGTGATATTGCTTACGTGGAATTCGTCATTGCAAAAATTGGTGCAAACTTCTGCTGTGTGAACTTGGTGAGGTTGGATCCAAGAGCTTTGTTTTCAGTCTGGGATCTGGAAGAACCACTGCCGTCTTTGAAGTAATCCTGTGGTTTCCAGCTCTCTCAAAGGCAAGGGTTTCTCAGAGCATTTGGATAAGAGCTATAAAATTCACAGATCGGTCCTAAACTGAAACTGGTGCCCAGCAGTCATTTACAAGTGATTCTTGAATATTTGCTTTGTTTTAGTGGGCTCTGAATTGTCTCAAATACAAATAACCTCAAGATGGACACAAATAGGGGCTTCCTACAGGAAGAATATTCTTGCAAGGAATCCTGCATTATTTAGAGCATGTTAATTCTGTTCCAGATGTGTTTCACTATAACTGATTCACTGGTTGTGAAGTGAAGGAAATGCACAAGCAGAAACTGTAGCTCTCACTGTTTTTGTTGCTCTCATTAAAGTGTGTGCTGGAGTCAACTACAGATGTGATGATATTGCCTAGGGAATCAAGGCAGGAGAAATAAATGAGTCAATCCATTGTAGAAAAAGACCCAGATCCATTGTAAAGAAACCTCTCACGCCCGTAAGCATTCAGTCCAAATGAGGAATCGAGGCTTAAACCTCAGGAGTGCCCAGAGCTTTAAATAGTGAAGTGAAAAGGTCATATCAAAGTGGCTTGTAGCCAGTATCAGTTATCCTGGCTTTTCCATTCACTGTCAGTCACAAAGAGGGAACACACACATGCTGGAAGAAGGTAGTTGTTGCAGATTAAAGCCCCATGTGAAATGAAAGAGCCATCAAATTTCTTTATAGCTGCTTGGCATGAGTTCTGGTAACACAAAGTTCTCTTTTATTATTACTTTTAAATGCAGCCATCTCCCACAGCCTAAACAAAAATCCCACAAGACAATAGGGCCAGCCTGTGAGTATGGTGTGTTTAATTGCTGTGCACAGCTGGAGCTGACAGGTGAAAAGTACAGATATGACTGCTTGCTCAAGTAGAAAGGTTTAGATTTCTTCTACTTTTTTTCCTGTTTGACTTCATCTCATCTTTTAGCTGCAGACAGGATTTTGTTATTTTGCTGTATTTTAGATCTTTTTACCTGTTCTTATCTATTTTATGTACAGAGAAACATTTTTTTCTTTTGCTATCTCATTGGCAAGAATACAAAAGGCACAATTCCCTATTGCTACAGTAGCAGCGTGCCAGACTGATCATCGTGCAAGCTTAAAGCAGAATACTCATGAAACACATCTCTTGTTAAACTCACACCTAACATTTTTGACTCATGTAAAGCCAACCCTAGGATGACAGTGTTAAGACAGATGTGTGCAAATGAGCAGAGGTCCATAGTTCATTCTCTTCAGGGTTACTGTGCTTAAAGAACGGAGGAGTTTACACACAAGGAAGAATACAAGATGCTTTCTTAGTCATATTTTCTCTCTTGCCAGTCATCAAGTACTATGCAGCAATATTATTTGTTACATTTAAATCAACGATGCTGTTTTGCCCAGGTATTGATTCTTCCGTGCCCTGTGTTTTATGCTGGTTTAGGTCCTGTTGTTCCTGTTTGAAGTCAATAGGTGATCTTAGTGCACAAAAAATGCAGCCTGGAATGTTATGCAATCAAATTGTGTTTCCACCTGCCCAGTCCTCAAGGAAATATCAGCAGCTGGTGATGGGAAGAGGCCTCATTAGTAAGAGGTAATTACTTTTCCTTTGATGCTTTTCAGTGCATTTGCTAGCACATTACAGTCAGCATGATCACACGATTCAATTGCTGAGTTAGCTGCATATATACAAGATGATCCTAGCAGTTGTGAAAGATAACATTCTAGTTCAAATTTGAAACCTTTAGTATTTATGAAGGTGCTGTTTCCTTCTTTGAATGGCTTTGGACTGGGTGTTACACACACAGACAGTGTCTACATGCATGCATAAAGACACATATTTTCTTATATCCATTCATTAAAGACAAAGTATGATTGATGTCAAGACACTCAGAACATTTACTTTCCTGGATTTTCTTTTTGCAAATCCTCAGGCATGATTTTGTTGACTTTTGTCTTTGATTTAGATGAAGGGGAAGAAAAATATTGTAACATTATTGTGTTTTATGTGCTTGTACAGTGCTGAAAGCACGTTCCATGCTGTTTGTCTGAGTGTGTACCATGCCCTGTGCATAAACTTCAAGTCAGTGTTGCCTGGTTCTAAATTAATTCAGGCTGACAGATGCTGTCATGCATTCAGTGTGGATGGAGTTCACTGAGATTTTGAAGTTTTAAGTTACCAACTACTGAAACACAACTACTATTACATATAAACAACTGGTTTAACTGATAGAAAGCCCTAGTGTTTGATCAAGCATGTAAATGCAAGATGTTCTCCCAACAATTAAAATAAAGGACCAAGAAGAAAACTCTCCCAAAGAGAATTTTAAAGGCAAAACATTGTTTCTAAAAATGAAAATGTCAACTGGACTCAGTTTTTCCACTTGAATTTCTGCCAAAATGATTCCAATTTTTGTCATTTCCCTTTTCTTCTGTGTATTTTTGAATCAGACAACTGTGGAATTTCCTGTTTTGTTTTTGTTTTGCTGCTGCGACTAAACCAGCAGTCAAGGTCATTGTAGAAAACCAAAGTTGCAGTAAAACTTGAACAAAACCATGGCTTTCCCATGTCTGCTCTTTCTCTGACCTACTGTTTCCTTTTGTGGTGCTCTAGTCTTTTCCAGAGTCTGTTTTTTCACTCATCCTCATATTTCTTCCCCTCTCCCTTCAGTTTGGGCACTCTTGATTTTGCTCTTTCATCTGTTTTCCTCTTCAAAGTTTTCCTTTTTCCTTCTTTTCTTTCATTGCTCAATCTTTCTTAGTTTTATCTTATTCCATCTCTATTCCCTTTTGCCCCCTCTGTCCCATACCTCCATGGCAGGCCGCAGTCGTAAACTCAGGATGGTCTGGTTCCCAAATGCCAGTAGCTGGGCATGCCTGGGGAGGGCTTCACCAAGTGGTCTGACACTGTCCCAGTGCTTTTCCCTAACCCTGCATATGGTGGATACCAGGAGGAGCCATAAGTTATCCCACTGTCCTGGGGACATATCCCTGGCCTGGTGAGACACGGCGAATAAGGGGATGATAACTGCAGAGGGAGGCTCAATGTTGCTGAGTGGATTCCCCTCCTCTCCACATAAGGCCAGCAGCCCCAGGTCTTTACCTTCTCCTGGGGGCTGCAGCGTCTCAGCCCCATTTCCTGCCTGCAAGGGAGCCATCCCTGTCCTGCCAGTAGCTGCAAAACTCTGGAGCTGGCAGCAACTGGATCTTGTCCACAGTGAGCCCTGTTTCTGTCTGCAGGGAGCAATCCCTATTGCAGCGAGGGATGTATATCTTTAATTCACTGCTGTCCTTATCTGAAAAGATCCATCAAAGACACACTCTGTACTTCCAACATGCTTTGGATTGTCCCTTGGTGAGTACCTATGCATAGGAATTTGATTAAAGCTGAATGATTTTTATTCTCTGAACATTTGCAGCTATCACAGCTGTAACAGAAATTCCTGGGTGAGCACATGGTGAAATTAGTTCAGAGTGGTTTCGTTTTTGAGTTGTGCATGTTCATAAATAAATTTCAGATTCAAATCCCCAAAATCCCACTTTTTCTGTAGCTTTTAAGATTTGTTTTCCCTGACATTTTCCCGTAACTATTACTTCTGTTGCTGTCTCTACCATTTCACCAATCTATAATTTACCAAGCCTGCAATGAGCAGTTGTGTTCACTGTAGGAGTTTACACAGAACTTTGCTACCTTCAGTCTGCTCCAAAGGAGGGACAGGTCAATCAGCGTATTGCATAGAGACCCCTGTTTAGGAGGGTGCTGTGGGTTAAGGCTGTAGCAGTGCTGCACAGTTAATCTTTAGGAAGGTAAGACTTGTGATTGCATTGGTAGGAAGAGCTGCAGTGGGGGTGAGGAATGCTTTTTAGGTCTGATGTGTGGTAGAATGCTTGAAAAGTAAGAATATGCCCATATGTCTTTGTTTTCTTGGCACCTGTTTTTCTCTGTTGTTTTCTTCCTCATTCCACAGGACCTTCCATGAAAGATGCAATCGTGGGAGGAATGGGTGGGTTAGAACCAGTTTTAGTTGCACCTGACCTCCAGCTCTTCCTGCTCTCAGTGCTCAGCTTTGTAGCGTCTGAACTGCAGCGTGATAGTCAGTATATTTTCTTCCTCAGTGGCAACAGGGCCAGTCTTTGAATACCCCTGGTTAAATCTGAAAGGAAATGGGAATATCTTCATGTGGTGTCACAAGGAGATGATTCCAACAATCATTACTTGAATTTACTTGTGAACTTAGGACAGACAAGACAAATGTCTTTCACTTGCAACTCTATGCCCAGTAGAAAGGTTACTGGCCTTTGAGCAAGTATGTGACATACAGTGAAGATGATCTAGGGAATTGGATCTGCTAGGGAAGGGGGATCTGCTCTTTTGAGTGGAGTGACTTGATGCTACTGAGGAAGTGCTTACAAATATCTGTGTACATCAGCCCTTTTTCAACAGATTTTGAAATTGCCTTCCATTATGTGCTCTGAAATCTGCTGCTTTTCTCCATCACTACAATAAAAATGATGTTCATGGTAAGTGCTGAAAAGTGTATTATTAGTTCTCTTCCTCCTCCATGGAAATTATTGGGCTTTTACCCTCATCAGTGGGATATAAGAACACTGTATGAGAATAATAATGGCTTATTTATTCATCCTTAAAATATAGCCCTTTCTGTTTGTTTTTAAGAGCTTATTCAGAGAAGCAGCAGAGCATCTGGAGAAAATATATTTGCCAGCAACAGCTTAAATGGGCATTTGTCAACCACTGTTAAGGCGACATTTGGGAGGAGCAAACCTTGCAATGTTTTTGACTCATTACTAACTGTTAGGCAGGCTTTATTCAGGTGAAGAAAGATCTGAATTTGGACATTTACACCAATTAGCAGTATCCACCCTGCATCATCTGGTTTAGTTATTCTTGATGTTCTCAAGTCTTCTAGCCTTAAAACTGCTGACAAGCATATATTTTGGTTGTTTCCTTTGGACCTAAAAAGCTACTGTATACACTGAGGACACATGCAATATAAGGTCCTGCCTACTTCCTGACAAGGATGTGCTGAGCTCTTATTTGTTAGCCTCCCATGCAAAACTATGTGCACTCTCTTTTGCCTGCAATACCTCCCATTTCTCAGCATTGTGGTCACATACAACACGTGCTGGTGACTGCTGGTCTCAAGCAAATGCTTCTTTGATGCACCATGGCATCTATTCCAGAATGCTGGGTGGTGATGGGAGAATGCAGGCCTTGAAATGTCCATCTTTAAGAGATTTATTCTCATCAGGGACAGCTTTCTTTGCTGTCTGTCTTATATTTTTAATTTGGCAAGGATAATGCAAACACTGCTCATCATAGCTTGCAATATATATCTTCTTGTCACAAGCAGATGTTGCTGCAGAATAGGATAATGGGTTGATGCTGGTCTGACAGCTCTACTGAGTTGGCAAGTCACAAACAAGCTATTTAATCTTTCTGCTTTTGAATTACCCTTCACTCCCCTGGACCATCTAAGCAAATTCTTCCCTCTCACCCACAGCAGCTCTGGCATAAAGGGATGGGCTATCCTGCACAGATTTCTTCCGCCTGTGGTGCTGCACACTGGATGCTGGACTCCAGCTCTCTGCCATACAGCTCAGTGCCTGGCAGTAAGTCCATTGTGTTGAAATGCCACAAATGACAAGTGTTGTTCTGGTTTAGGCTGCATGAACATTGTCATCTTGTTTCTAAATAGCATAATGAGGTAAGGTGTACTTGCTGTCTAACTGAGTGCTAGGGTAGGCTATGAGGATATCTATAGAGCAACAGGGATTCCCTCTTTGCGCCTCATCCCTGGCAGTGTTCAAGGCCAGATTGGACGGGGCTTGGAGTAACCTCCTCTAGTGGAAGGTGTCCCCACCTGTGGCAGTGGCTTTGGACTGGACAAGCTTTAAGGTCCCTTCCAACCCAAACCATGCCATGATTCTATGACGTGGCTGTGGAAGAAGACCAGTCTTCTCTTTATTGTGTCTGACAGAGGTTTTTGCAGGTGAGGAGTCACCACAACAGCCTGGGAGCATTTAATTGACCCTCTTTAACTGAAGTTGTGGTCCAGTAACTCCTCCATAACTCATTCTCACTGGATTGATCCAAAGCCCCAAAACATCAGGATCATTTCCCATAGCCTCAGTGTGTTTTGTACTGGGCTTCTGATAGGAGTGAGTTTGGAGAAGCTGCCATCCCTACTGCTCTCCTTTCCTGAGCAAGGGCAGTGTTTGCCAGCATGCTCTTTTGGGTTTGTTTGGTAATCGCCGTTGCTCAGTCTCCCTCCATCTGTGACTGCTTGGCTGGCAGTGTAATTTATCCTAGTTTAATAGGAGGTATTAAGCCTTTTGTGCAAACCTTCACTGTTCCCTTTTAGATGGGACCAATGTTCTGTAAGAAGAACAGCAGTGAAGTAAAGATCATTACATATGTTACCCTTCTTGCTGTGTTTTAACTAAACACCATTTGCTGAAAGGCTGAATCCACTTTGGAGGGGCATCATTCTCCTCTTGTCAATGGAAGCACTTCTGGAGAACATTAGGTTTTGTTTTAAAGCAGAGAGATGCATTTGTATGGTCTTTGAAGGAATTCTGAATGGTTGGAATAACACCTGTTTGGGGAAAAGCCTTATACTGTCAGTTGTTATTTTGAGTGTTTATGGTGTAGCAGGCACTCTGGAACAGAGGAGCACAATAATGCTGTAGGTTACAGCAAGGATACTAAATAGGTCTGTGAGCATGTGCTGGTCCTCTCCACCCAAACGTTCAGCACCATCCGCTCACTTTGAACACCTCAATTTATTTGGCTAATCTGTTTTTGCATTACATGGCACTTCCATTTGAGTGTCTAAAGCAAGTAACAGCAACAGATTATGTATGACACCAAGAAGAAGCTTCTGAAAGTGTTGGCATTAACTGCTTGGAAACAATCAAAAGGTATCGAGCAGGGTTGGGCTTTATCAATTATTTGTAAACAACCTGAAGCACTTGGTGCTGGGGAATCAAAGTATTTTTCTTTTACTGCTGTTTTTAAACACTGTCCAGCAAGCAAAATCATTTCAAGCTTCCATTAGATGTGTTTGAAGGAGAAAATACCACTTCAAGCCATTGATTATTGCCTGTCTACTGATGTTTAACAGGTTCTGTCAATGACATGCAAGTTAAACTCATGTTCTGTTTGTTGTTGATGTAGTAATAATTGGGAGTTCCCTTGAAACTGGGCTCTGATACATTCTTGGGGTCAGCTCTGTCCATTGGCTGCCTTCCTGTCTGAGCAGAACTGATTCTACAAACTTTCCAGGTTGCCAACAGGAGATCAATCAAGTTCACAGCATCTGTGAAGCAGGCCCAGAACTTCAGAATTGTCTTGCTGATCAGACATTACCTGCAGGTTACAGTGAACCTCTTCTTATTGCAAAGGTGCAAAACCTCTTTGAGCTCTTCTGCCTCTAAATAAATCCATCAGCCTCAGTGGGGATGTCTGTGTGAGCAGGACTGGGTGGAACTGAAGTGCCTGGGGACAAGATGTGGTTCACCGTATCACAGTTGGGGTCAGGAAAGTTGAATAAGGAAACGAAAGAGAGTGAGAAGTGGCTGATACTCCAGGCATGCTGGCTGCCAACATTAAGCAGAGCAGTCCTGCAAAAGTATTTAGCTATTTGCTTTGCTGGATTTGAGATCCTGTATTTTGCAGCTCTGGAGTGTTCAGTGCCTGAAGGAGGATGGGTCTGGAGGAAAGATGAGCCCCCTGTACCTGCTGAAGGCAGTCGATGAGAGTTGTGTTATAGTGACTATAATGGGGCTAAGATTTGATTGCACATCATCTAGTTCCAAATTTCTGGGTTAACTCTTGGCTGCATTTATTCTTGTTTGACCTTCTGCAGTCTAGAGGAGGCGGCTTTGGCTTTTTGCCTTCGTGTCAGTGTTAGTAATACAGCATCTCTAAAACTCTGCATTCTGGGGAGTTCAACAGAATATTTTAAGCACAAGGAATTAGAAAATCACTGATGTGCCTAAAATCATTCTGTCATTTCAAATAATATATAGCTTGAGACCATTCTGGTGCATTTTGTTTAGCTTGAATGATGATACTGGGATCTAGTACTTGATACAGGAGAAAAAGTTGAGGAAGACAGATTACATTCCAAACAATTAGGTTATGTTTACTAATTGTTCACAAATGGCACTGTCTTAGTACCAGAACTTGCTTCTACATCGTTAGTTTGCAGCATTGTCATAGAAGCCTAAAGTGGTTTGGGTTGGAAAGGACCTTATGATCATTCAGTTCCACCCCCCTGCCATGGGCAGGGATGCCTCACCCTAGACCCTGTCACCCAAGGCTTCCTGATATTAAAATACATGGAGCTGAGCTGGATTTAGGTATGGTCTTTTATTGTGCTATAATAGCTGAGATTTCTGTTCCTAAAATGTTGAAGCAGGAAGGTTTTTGAGGTCTTTGGAAATAACAATGTAAGGGAGAGACTAGAAGGGAAAGCTGTGGGAATGACTTATATCCACTGCTGACACTTGGGAAGACTTCTGGTTTTTACTTTCTAGTAGTCTTTTATGGCATTTATACTGATTTCTGCAGTACTGCTCTGTAATTTGAAAATAACACCTTTATTATTTTATGGTAAAAACCTTTTGACTTCAGTAGGCCAAAATTTTCCCTTTCCCAGCTTTCTTTTGCTGGACCTTTCTGCTCTTTATTGCCACCTGTGAGCCTTTTGAACAGCATAACAAATACAACTGCACCTATGGAGCACCCTCAGATATTTTCAGCATTGGTGTTTGTAGTGCACACTGAGACAGGACAAAAGTAAGCTGCAGGTGGGGAGATGCATACGGTAACTTTGTCTGGTGTATTGCCTTCTGAAAGTGGTAGATGACCTTGGAAGGGTTCAAGGTATGAGTACTGCTATATTATAAGGAAAAATTTTGCATAATAGCTGTACATGGGTATGTGGATGACTGAGTGCCCCTGAAAGGGTTCATCCCCTGCCTTGTGCTAGCTCTGGAAGAAGAGTGGGGCAGTTTAGTGAGCTAACTGAAAGAAGGGCTCTTGTGGCACTTATTTCTGACCATTTAGTTTCCTGAACTAGGTCCCTGGAGGGATATCAGGTGAGCAGTACAGCCAGCACAAAGGCTAGCATACAGCTAGGGCTGGATTGCGTCTTGCTGTAGCAAAGAAAGAGTTTTTCCTGACTGAGAAAGATGACTGGCATGGAGTTAGAATCATAGAATGGCTAGGGTGGGAAAGCAGCTGATGACCATCTAGTTACCCAGTTACCAGTCAAGACAGCATCACTTGGAAGTGGGGAGGTTTAAGCATGGCTTGCTGGGCTACACCTTTACAGCATTGGAAATGAGTTGCAGGGGTATCTGATCAAAGATGGTGGATATGACAGAAATCCTGTCGGGACTGAGCCAGTTCTGATGGAACTGGTATACTCACCAAATGGCCAGGACTTAAATATAAAACTTGATCCCAGCTTTTCATTAAAAGAGGAAGTTGCATCTGTGTCTCATGGCAAAATCCTGTGTCTGTTTCTGCATAAAAGAAATGTAGAGTCACAGATTGCTTTGGGTTAGAATGGACCTTAAAGCTCATCCAGTTCCAGCCCCCTGCCATGGGCAGGGACACCTTCCACTAGATCAGGGTGCTCCAAGCCCCATCCAACCTGGCCTTGAACACTGCCAGGGATGGGACAGCCACAGCTTCTCTGGGCACCCTGTGCCAGCGCTCAGCACCCTCACAGGGAAGAGTTTCTCTCTAATATCTAACCTCAGTCCTTAGACTTTGGTAGGATTCAACAGGACCTACCAACCACCCCATCAATGTGTTCAATTCAGTAATATGGCAAAATTCTTGTGCTGGAGCATTAAATAAAAGCTGATCCTCAAATCTCTCTGATGTATTCAGCACCAAGGAAGAGGAAAAAAAATGCAAATTAAACAGTAACACATTTCTCATGCATGATATTTTTGCATATAAACACTGTGAGCTGATTTCTGGAAGCATCACACAATCAAAGTAGAGAGTGATGTATGCACGTAAGGTTATGTGTCTGATCCCCACTCCAGATTTCAGCACGTAAGGTTATGTGTCTGGTCCCCACTCCAGATTTCAGTACATCACAGATTAAACTGGGGTGTGTTTTCTCTGAATTTATTCCCACTTGTCACACTTCTGCTGTCTTTGAATTTCCTGTCTTCAACTGGGAATTCTGTGACAGCAAGAGATGGATTAAAGTGGGGAATTTGGGGACAATGTGCAGCTAAGGAGGCACAGGCACCTTCCTGGGCCTCTTCAGAAAGCTCAGTCTTGTCTGGTATAATTTGGCCTTTTGAAAGGGAATAAAAACATTTCCTAGTAATCAGAGAGTGAAAGGGATTTTAGTTGCCATATCCAGAAACCACTGGGGTGAATTTACAGACCTCTTGGGCCAGTGCAAAGTGGTGAAAGGTTCCCTTTGAGTGTAGGTCCATCATGGAACTCTTAGTCCCTCCTATGCTATGTCATACCAAAGAGAAGCTTGTGGCATTGCTCCTGGCTGACTGATCCCTTCAGGTAGTGACTGAAGCAGTAGCTTTTGAAGATCTTGTAGCAACAGCCTCAGGAAGGAATTAAGGTCCTGGCTTCTAGACCTGAGAGAAATTAGGAGCCTAAATGCTCTGAATTTGGGCCATGATCTGTGTGATACAAATCTCAGTTGTTACCTGACAGGAACCACGGTAGATTTTGGAGCGAAGATGTTGGCTGGCTTATCGAGAGGACTGTGCATCGCTCAGAAATAACACTTCCACTTACTTAGCCCTGCTTGTTTACAGGAGGCTGTTTACTGTAGTTCTCAACAGAAGTACACTGAAAACTCCCTCTGGGCCCTTTGCAAGTAAAGTTTTTCTTGGTCATATCATCAGAAAATGCTGCGTAAGAGAACACTTGCACCTGCTCTATCTCCCATAATTATCCTGATCTTAGCACTAGATTTGTGTTCCTATTTTTAAAAGCCATCTTGCTAAATAGATGTGGAGAATGTTCCCTTTGGAAGAGTAAGTGAGCAGCAGTGCATCATTAGGGAAGCACTGTGAACTTGGCATGCCGTGCATCAGCTGAGTGAAAGGAGGAAGATAAGAACTGAATAAATTAGCATGTTTTCTGTCTGCAGAATACTGACTTGCAGATCTGGCAATGACAGAGAGAAAAACTCACTTTTTATGTCTCTTTCATGTTGTACAGATCACCTAAGGGATAGTTGGGATCTTTTCTGAAGGCATCTATCTTATATATAGTTTAAGATGGAATAGCTAACCAAAGGAAAATACCCTTGGCTTGCAAGCAGTTGAAATGAGTGTCTACAAAACCAGACAGCAAAGCAGAGATATTGCAACCAGAATTCTTCATGCTGATTGCCAGGTTTTCAGTCCCTTTATAGAAACTGGCAGCCTTGCATGAAAATAGAGCCAAGTAGCTGGTTACAGCTTTTGAGAAAGCAAAGAGAAGACAACGACACACAGAGCTCCCGTTTGGATATACTACATATGATTAGGCTGAGGTTTACAAACCTTGGGGCCATATTCTACACTTTGCATGGCTTATGCTCGCTCAGAACATAAGGGGAGGGCTGTGGAAAGCTGGCTGTCAGTTACATGCCTGTTCTATCAGCTCTGGAGCCAACTGGGGACTGCTTGAGTCTACAGTTTGGCTCAACACAGGCTTAGCTCAGCCGGTAGTTAAAGCACCTGCTGGCTCTCTAAGCAAGAAGGCCATGAGCAGTAGTGAAGGGTACATGTAGGAAGATACTACATGTCATAGGAAAATGCCTACATCAAACCCATTCAACAGCTACCATGCAATATTTGAATGGCTCAGCACTAAACACACCATCTGAGCAGCAGGATGAGTGTGTTTGGCCAATGAAGGGGGTAAAAAAGAGTTAAAACTCAGTGTTTTTTTCCCCCCAATCTTTTCTTAATATGTGTTCAGTAGAAACACACTGCAGGGCACATGCTGTCTGTGCTTAAACTTGCCTGGTTTCATTAAACTGATCATTTAAATCCATGCTAATACCAGAGTGTGTGCATGTACCATTCTGTGGTTCTTTGCACGTGTTTTATGTGCCCCTCTAAACTCAGGGCAGATTTAACTGGATTGATGA
This sequence comes from Psilopsiagon aurifrons, assembly GCA_025447955.1. NCBI lineage: Eukaryota > Metazoa > Chordata > Aves > Psittaciformes > Psittacidae > Psilopsiagon > Psilopsiagon aurifrons. The sequence continues at coordinate 5,615 of JAOEHY010019638.1, read as the reverse complement.
GTGTTGCCAAATGTATCTGGAAAGCCTAAATCGTGATGACCAGAAACCAGTCTTTGATTCTTTTATATAGTATGTGTGTAAAAGTCTTGTTTCGGGAAGATGTTTCCTGCTGACCGTTCATTTGGGATTATTTGGTCCCTTCCAACCCAAGCTATTCTATGATTCATAACTCAGAAGTTCAGTCTGAAACTCTGTTAGCAGGAGGAAGTCTTGTTCTGTCTCAGTCTTTGACTCTGTTCTTGATTGATATTTGGTCCTTGGGAACCAGGCAAAGGTACCAGACTGGAATTCCTGGGAGAAGGAATTGCTTGCTGATGTTTATTTGACTCTCTGTTGTCTGTGTGCATATAAAGCTAAGCAATGTAGGAATGGCATTGATTTCTCCTCCAGCATGAGATTGATGGTAAGATTGCAAATATTGGCTGCTGCTGGTAATGTTGGTAATGATGCCAGAACAGGACATGCCTCCCCATTTATATATATATATATATATATATATATACATATATATATAAAAATTAAGGGGTAGGTATATTAAATGAAGTGGCTTTTAAGAGAAAAAAAGCAACAATGAATCTAAATAAATGATACAAAAACTCATCTAAAAGGATATTAACGTAAAGATGTAAGAGGGCTGAAGTGTAGGCTGTTTCAATGCTATGTTTTAAGAGAGTGAGCCCATGTAGGAATGAGTGTCTAGACAGAGCTGGAAACTTGTAGTCACAATGCATATTATCCCTTCAGAACAAATATAGGTAACATGAAAAAGTACTCATCATGTGTGGATCTTTACAAAGGAGGGACTTATATATGCAACAATAAGGGGGGGGGGGGGGCTATTTATACCAATACACATTCACATACTCAATCTTGACTAACAAAAGTATGCAATACTTTAAGTTACAAAGTGGCAGATGTACAGCAGGATGTGCTGCACTTAACAATGTAATAGCATAGGTGAAAGCCAGCAGTAGTAGAAAAATGTACTGCATTTGGGTACATGGGTAATAGAAGCTGAATCCTTTCAGTGTGTAGATCAGGAACATAACTTCATCTTACCCAAATGAATGGGCTGATTTGACTGGAGGCTGTTATTTGCTTGTTATATATTAATTGAGCATTTCAGGAGGGCACCTGGGAGGAAAGCGGCTGTGAGAACTCCCTCTTCACTTGGGTTAGTTCATTTTGGAAAACAGAGCTCCAGACCTGGCTTAGTCTGCCACCACCATCAAAACCCATCACTCCTCTTGTGGTTAAAGCCAATCCCCAATAAAGCTGTGTTCCATAGGAGGTGCCAGCATGCAGTGACAAAGACGCTGTTCACTGCTTTGGAAAGCAGCTCCACACTTTGCTTCCACACAAGGTAACTCTGTACCAGGCTCTCTCGGCACATGCAGGAGTTGGAACAGACCTCAGCCTAAATCATGGAATGCCAAAACCAGCTGTTTTGCCTATAAATAAACCAAGAGCCTCTTCGTATAGAAGACTTTTTAACAGATATGCTATAGAAACGAATTGTCACTTTAAGTACTGGTGTTTAGAGTGTCTGTGGTAGTAACGGGGTTCACATTCTAGTGTATGAAAGTCACACTGTGATCAGGTTTCAGCCCCATTGCTATCATGTTCCAGGAAAACTGCTTGTGCTGCAAGAGTTAAATCTGTCAGCCTTCTGTTTGCAATCCCCAGAGTGCCGGAGGTTTGTATCTTGTGTAGAAAACTCCACTTGATTCAGTCAAACACATCTCCCTACCCCAGTGCTTATTTTGTTGTTTCAATTGGTTGAAATGCCTAATTTTTGAAATACAATTTAACAAAGACTTTTAGTACGGGGTGGGGGGTGGGAGGAATGCCTGCTTGAGTTTCTTTTTGGCTTTGGTTTGGGTTATTTTCTGTGATTTTCTCTCTTTATTCCCATTTTCATGTGAATCCACAGAGAAGCAGCAACAGGAATTCCACTGATCTTGTCAGCTGGCTCAGTCCCTGGTGACAGCTTCCCAGCAACCAGCTAGTTCAGGTTCTTCTGCTGAGCCCTTGGCCACTTGCACGTACTTATTGCCAGGTAACTATATGCAGTTGTAGTAACAATTGAGTAATGTGAGTTTGTCATACAGTGAGTGGCTCTGCAGGAAGGGGGCAAAACCTTGGGTGACATGGTTCAGTGTGAGGCATCCCTGCCCATGGCAGGGGGGTTGGAACTGGATGATCTTAAGGTCCTTTCCAACCCAAACCATTCTGTGGTTCTATGTGACTAGCACCTATTTAACGATCATAAATCAATCAGCCCCAAAACAAAAGGCTTCCACTTTCCATTACACTCAACTCTAATCAGTCATGATCAGACAGATAGCAGCCCACATTTGGCTGTACTGCTAGTGGAAAACCTGCAGTTTTCCTCATCTCGGAACAAAGGAGCTCTGGAATGCAAGGGTATTTATTTGCTCAGCTCCAGTCTAGCTCTGTCCCAGCTTTGCTGAACCTGAGCAAGCTGGGGCAAGAAAGGAGCCAGCAAAATGACTGGTAGGAAGTGTTAGATCCGCCCAGCAGGACAACAGCCCGGCATTCCCTTTTCCCTGCAGTGCAGAGCAGCTCCTGCAGCCCGGGGACTGCAGCGACTGCTGTCGGGGGGAGATGGGCCCCAGCCAGATTCCAGCTCCAGCGATCATCCTTAAACACTCCTGGCTTCCTTTTAAGGGGCTGGCTTGGGGCCACCGTCTGAGTTTGTGTCATCTCATCTCCTGATTGCTTGGGATGGAGAGAGGGAGGGGGCAGCTTTTAACCCTGAGCATTTCTGTCCCTTTCCCTGAGTGGCAGCTGGAGCAATTGGAGCCTAAGGGGAGCACAGCTCCTTTTAAAGGGGCCTCTTACCCAGTTTGGGAGATAAGGCACAACTCCTTCTTCAAAGGAGCTCTATACCCACTCAGTCTCTCTGTCTTCACTGTGAAGTGTACATACCCCATTTTCCCGACATGCCAATGTTAGAACTGCCAATCCTAACACTGCACTGGCAATGACTGCCAGTCCCCCCTCCCAGAAAAGGGAAGATGTTTGAATTCTGTTTAATGGGCCTTGGCATCCTTGTCTTTGCTTTGTGGTTTCTGATATTTGGCATTCACTACAGGGAAAATTTGGGGACTATACTCCAATTCTTTCTTCTTTGTCTTAAAAATGAAATAAAATCCAGACTTGATGTTTTTTCTCAACCAACCAACAAAAGGGGGGGGGGGGGACGACCCAAAGCAACCTGCAAAGAAAACCGGAAATAAAGGAAAAAAAGCCACCAGCAAACACTAAAACAAGTTATTTAATTTGTTTTATTTAGGCTGATCTCAGCTAACAAAGTTGGCAGTGATGATCACATAGCAACCCCCTGTAGTACCTACCCCCTGGATCCCCCCCGTTGCTGGAGCAACAGCCATGCCCAAGCTCCACATGAGCCAGGCAGCCCTTGCCAGGTATTAGCTCTAAATTTCACACTGAGAGCTCAAACAAGTTCCTTTAAGCTTCTCTTCTCAATTCAGCCCATCAGTCAGTGATTTCTGTCAGTGATTGGCTGGGATTTCTATGAGTTAACAGAATATTTAATCTTATTTCTCTAACAAAAGCACCCCCCTTTCTCTGATATGACCTCTCCATGTCAGGGATGTCAATGAAAGCACTTTTCTGATTGCCTTTCTGCATTGGTTAAAAGGGGTTTTCAAATACTCTCCTTCCAGTAAGGAGAGGACAAAATGGTCCAAATTCCTCCTCGCACATTTTGCCATGGGGAGGGGACTTGCTTAGTTCTCTGCAGTGGCTCCAGGCAGACTTCTCTCTGGGACAGCTTCCCTGAGCAGCCCCTCTGCTGAGGCCCAGCAGCTGTTGCCTTTCTTGTTTGTCAGAGAGAGGATATTGAATGTTCTCCCCACTGGTCCCTGAGCAGAATACATGCATAGTCAAACAGTCAGTAACTGAGGATGGTAGCTAAGGGGTTGAAAGGATGCTCTATTGGTAAGGGTAAGAGGCATCTGCAGGGAAACTTGCCAAAACCTTTCTCTAGTAACTGCAAGGTTTAGCTACAAATCAATAATAAAGGCAGTAACCAGGGGAAGGAAAAACACATCTTTGAGGAAAGCCAAATTCTGCGAGAGTAATCATGGCAGGATTTAGTGTAATTGTAAAGCAAATCAGATTGAGGGAAGTTGTTTAAAAGGGACCCTTAGCTGGCAAGAAGGACCCTATGTTCTTTCTTATCTCTGCAGAAATACCCCATTTTCTTATGTATTGACTTATGCAAGTACCTGCCCTAGTCTGGACTTCCAGCATCCTCAAATGTAATTGTAATGAAAAGAATAAATTCTCTAAATGAGGATGCTGCATCAGTCTCCATGCGTTTAACCTTGTTTCACCTCTACTAGTCTGTAATGCGTGTCACCTTATTAACCTGTACCATACAGGAACGCTGGGATAAGTTTCCTGAAGTCAGAAGTGATCTGTGCTCATCATCTGTTGCTCTGTGTTTAGCAGATGGGCTGTAGTAGTGATGTAAAATCTCTTCTCGTGGCACTTCGAAATGCCAGGTTGGTTTGTGTGTGCATGTTTTAACACTCCATCCTTCCAGAAAAGCAATGATTGCTATTAATACTGAAATCTTACTTTGTCTGTGATGCTGTTCAAATCGGGAATCTCAGCTGTTGGACAGAAGTCTTTAATTATGTACTTTAACACTGTCAAATTGAAGCTCAGAAGCACTGAGTCCTATTTCAGTTCTAGGGGCAGGATTTTGACTGAACTTATTGCATTGCAGTGGCTAGGAACACTGGCCTTCAGGCTCCCATGTGCTCTGATTGAATACATGACAAATACAGGAAGTACTTCTACCTCCTAATAACCAGTGGCCTGTAAGGCATATTTGCAGCCTTTTAAATGTCTGCTTTCATGGAGGCAATGGGAGTGTTGGCCCCATTGCTGCTTTGTAAATGGTTGTACTTTATGTTTTGAGGGTGTGGAAGTTAGGCATCTGCATGCTGTTAAAAACCTGTCAATTCATCTCACTTAGAAGGGACAGGAAATTGTGTTTTCTTCTTTTGTTTTATTCCTTTATTCTTTAAAGGTTGTGTGATATTGGGCAACTCCATAGCAAATCTAAAAGCTGCTGTCCTTTAGCTCTGGGCTCTTCCCAGACCTGTGCCATTTGCATTCTTTTCTCTCCTCCCTCTCTCCTCTTTGTTTGAAAGGTTATGAAATGAAACCACTTTCAACCTTCCTTTAACCTAATGCTTCCTATTTTTTCTCTTCCCTGGCTTGCTGTACAATACAATAGTGTTCTTATCTCCTTTTTAACTAAGTCCTCACATGAAGTACTTTTCTTAAGTCCAGACTGATAAGAAAAGTGATTCTTCTAAATATAGGTAATAAAATAGAACTAATCTAAGACAAATGTCTGTTTTTTGCAAACGTGTTGCATTATATCTCATTTTTCATACTAAACTTTGTATCTTTGATTTTACAAAAGCATGTATATATAGATATATGTCGTGGTTTAAGCCATAAATCAGCCATGCAGTTTGTTCACTCACTTCCCCCTTTTTCTTCCCTCCGCTCCTGGAGGGATGGGAAGGAGAATCGAAAGAATGCAA
>JAOEHY010019637.1:15436-32931 GCA_025447955.1 Psilopsiagon aurifrons | reverse complement strand
CCGAGGCAGCTCTTTTAGGAGGGGGAGGTGAGTTAACAAACTGCGTGGCTGATTTACAGCTTAAACCACGACAATGGTCTGCATTTTTCAGAGACACTGAGCCACATCTGGCACATAATATCCAGTGCTTCACACATAGCTGTTCCAAATACTGAGCCCACCAGCAAATTTGGTTGCTGCTGGTCTGACCTCCATGGGTCATACTGATTATGGAAAAGTTGAAAAACATTGTTTTCTGTCTATTCTCCTTTAGAATTTTACACTGATATTTTCCAAGTAGATAATCTGCTTTTCCTCATTTGCAGATCTACACTCAGGTGTAAGAGGGGACATGGAAACAAGCAGATGTTGTGACGTGTGACCTATATTCTCTCTACAGTTTTTGACACGTCATTTTAAGTCTTTTCTAGATTTCTGCCCTGGCAAAATAAGTGCTGCCATTTTAGTAAATTATGTGATATCATGATAAAAGAATTAAAAATGTGATTTCATTACTGTATCAACAACTTCTTTCAGAGATCTGTGGCAGACAATTTATAGCAAACAGTTTCAACAAATGGACAGCAAAATGAACATATACAAATAGAACAAAATCGCTGAAGAAAGAAAACTACCAGTATCACATGTTGGAAAGTTTTCTGTTGTTAAATAGTAGTATGCCATAGTACTGCCAATTCTGAAAATTCAAAACTCAAAAACCAATATAAAAAAACCCGTAACACTGCCTTTAACATACATTATTTTAGAAAAATAAATTACAAATATCTAATTTTACTTTTCTACCTTTCAGATCACACTCAGAAAGTCTTCAACAAATTTAAGGAACTTATTCCTGTAAGAACAAAATCTGAAGGGGAAAAAAAGGTCAATCAAAGTAGCAGTTAAAAGAGAGAACATTAAAAACAGTAGTGAATTATTCCAACAAGCAAGAAAACCAGAAAGTATACTGTAAGATTAAAATGGTTATATCTGAAGCTTGTTAATACTCTGAAAATCAAAAAAGAGTCACACAAAACTGAAAGCAATGATGCATTGCTAGGGTACAGTACAAGATAATAGCTGAAGCATGTAGGGATAAACTAGAAGTACCCAATGGCTGTTTTCACCCTTTCATTTAAAATAAAAAGTCCTCTGACTAAATTTTTCATGCATACAAAGATTAATTACAAGGCAATAGTAACATGTATTTCAAAGAGGAAATGAACAAGGTAAAGGATATTTAGATGTAAATTAAAAAATGTTTTCAAAGTGTACGTAATTGAAATCAAAAGTTCAACTTGAAGCAATGATCCCCTGGTGAATTTTCAGCTTCCACACCTGACCATACTTCTCTCACAAGACAAAGTCATTTAAAACAAAGCTTCCTATTTAATTTTCTCAGAAGGAAAAAAAGCAGAGACCGCACTATGATTGCGAAACATGTCACATACACAGGAAATACCCTTAATATAATATGCTCAAAGCAGTCTAAAATCTATTATCTAAACAGCTTACAATACCAAAGTTTAGACAGTTCTTTGACAAAAGCTGCCTCCTAGACAATTCTCCCCCAATAGGAGCTAAGTAAAATATGCCACATTTTTGTCCTTCAAAATTTCTGTGATAGTTTTTTCCTACAAAATCTTATTTTAATATTGCAATTTGAGAGATTACCTAGATTACCACTCAAATAATTAAAGAAAAACAATAAGAAGTGTCGTGGTTTGAGCCTCTCACACAGTTCACTCACTCCCTCCCCCCTCTTTCTTCCCCCTAGTCCCAGGGAGATAGGGAGGAGAATCAGAAGAATGCAACTCCTACAGGTTGAGGCAAGAACAGTCCAGTAACTAAGGTATAATACAAATCACTACTGCTACCACCAATAATAATGATGACAAGGGAAATACAAGGGAACCGAATACAACTGCTCACCACCTGATGCCAAGCTTAACCCAGCAGCAAACCCCAACCCTCCCAGGTTCCTGCCCCCAGTTTTCACATCCTGGGCATGATGTGCTGGGATATGGAATACCTCTTTGGTCAGTTTGGGTCAGGTGTCCTGTCTCTGCTTCCTCCTGGCTTCCCCTCCTCCCTGGCAGATGCAGAAAGTCCTTGGTCAAACCAAAACATTTCAGCAGTAACTGAAAACATCGGTGTTATCAGCACTGTTCCCAGGCTGAAAATCAAAACCACAGCGCTGCACCAGCTACTAAGAAGGAGAAAAAATGACTGCTTCTGCTGAACCCAGGACAAGAAGTATTTTTTCATACTACAAATATTAAATTGTAGAAGGTGTTCATATAGATGTTAGGGATATCAAAACTATAAATGCTTAAAAATCAGTTGGACATACTCATGCAAAAAAATCTCTGATGTAGTTAAAGGCTCAGGAAGTCCTGTAGTTCATAACTATTCAGGTTTGGAACAGTGCACTGGGAGAATTAGCCCTATTTCCATCAGTCTTCGAAACTAGGGGCTGCATTTTTGAAACAAAATTAAGTCTTAAATTGTGCATTCATTTAGATCTCCAGGTACAAGTGCTCAAATAAGATGAAAAAGATTCTTTTGCAATCTGGCACAGGCAAGCAGCAGTCAGATATCATACATAATACATGCCTGTTAAGCCAGTCTTCAAGCACAGATCGTTTAATGCAGAGGTAGAATTTTCATTTTTTTAAGATAGATATGTCGACAGATGCAGTAAACTCCAAAATGCACTACCAAAAAATTAATACAGATTTAATACTTACTATAATGAATTTTGCTTAAATCACTTAGAGCAAAGAATTATCTGGTAAAGCAGTTGCATGTATTAACATTATGTATCTGACATATTTACAACACAGGTGTGACTGCACAAAGCAAAAGTGGCTATAGCACTTGAAATATTTAAAGATGAGAGAGTTGACAATCAATCTCAGCTTATGGGATAAAATCGTTTAAATCGAAAGCAAAAAACAAATTGAGTGATTAATAGATGCAATCCCAAAAATAAGAACCTTTGAGACAGCACTGTTAAAAACCAAGACAAGACAAGCATGTAACATTTAAAATACTTGGTTTTGAATAAGTTTTTGGTGTTGGGTTATTTGGGTTTTTTTAATTAAGCACATGTCTGTGTATTGGTGAAAATAATTCAGTTTTGCAGCACTCATAATGTCAGAATTCCCTCAAAGGAGATGAGGTACTGCTTAATTCTACATTCAGTCAGGATTCCGTCAAGGGAGATGAGGTACAGCTTAATTTTACGTTCATCATACAATTTCCAATCAATCCACTCAGTCACCTATAAGTACCTTTTGTGTCCTCTGGCATTACCACTACTACAAGCTTAACCTTAAAATTGTACCAATCACAATTATGTGACTGCTTGGTCAAACAGGTAGAAAGAACCTGTGTTTGTGCTAAGTATCATGTAGATGTATTCTCCATATCTTAGTGATTAGTACACTTTCCTTATCCTCCCAAGACTATTCATGCATTTTATGATAAACACTCAGCATAAAACTGAAATAATGCTCATGAGAAGTTCAGAATAGATGATCAAAATGATCCCTTCTGGCCACTGAAGCTATTAGCTTATACATCTGCAGCAAAACACTGAATATTTTTCTAACAGGGACACTCTTACAAATAATCCAATCTTTGAACAATGCTCTGCCAATGGTTCAAGTAAACAGCCTCAGGGTCATCCATTTGAGGCTCTTCCTTTGCTCTGATCACTCCAGATGTCTACGAAATATGACTAGATGTTGTCCAAAATCCTTCTGGCTATTAATAAGTGTCATTTCTGGTTAGAATGGTTTTTTAGCAAAACCACTTCAAATGCCTTCATGCTATAAATAACACAGCTTAATTCCTGACCTTATTAAACATTTTTCCATTTGACAGTCATCTCCATGACAGATCAACCCAGACAAAAACTGTGGGTAAAATATTGCTGTAAGCAAGTTATGCACTACACTTTTTAACCTTCACAAAACTTTTTTTTTACCCCTGTAACTCAAAAAAAGTAAACAAAACTTCAATGTCTTTTTCTCAAGATTTTCTTAACTATACAGCTCCAACTAGAAAACTACAGGGATACTTGAGGTTGAACTAAACAAGTGAACAGCAAGTATTATAACAGTCTCTATATAAAGTTTAAATTTTGCAATTCTGAAGTATATATAAAAGACAGTATTTCTACGATGAATTTTAGAAAAGGACCTCAACACCCCATCAGAGGAAACAGATTTATGATTTCTAGATTATGGAGGGCAATAACATTCCCCTTTTAAGCACCTTGAAGCTGCCTCTACTGAAGGCAAAGCTCTCGGATATAGCTCTCAAAAAGCATAGGTTAATGCAATGAAGCTCTTGTCACTCTTTCCCCTCATTCACTCACTGAATAATTTCCCTCATAATGCAGCTCTGTTTGTCTCCTATTTTACTTTCCTTTTCTCATGTAAAATAGCTGAGTTCACTTTTATTCTTGGAAGCATTGTATTTTGTTTCTGTGCCATTTTAAGGAATGGCACAGAAACAAAATACAATGACTATGCTAATTTGCAGAGACTGGTAGAAAAATACAAGATAATGGAATGCTCCCTTGGTGTCTTTGTTTTTAAGACATAGGTTTCCTTGCTTTTATTTCTTTTCCTTTTTTCTTATGTTGTGTTTTTCGTTTCGTCAGTCCATCCTTCCTCCTTTTCATTTGCCTAACCTCCCTCTTATTGTTTTTCCACTGAAATTATTATTCAAACTCCTGGCTTTCCTCATCAACTCCAGTAAGAGGATATACCAAAAAATCCCCACACATCCTTTGGGAAATGACTAATCACAAGGGATGGATTTTCATTAATACCCTAACAAAAAACACAGGTGAGAAGTGCCTCTCCCTCCTAGTGAGTGTGTTCAGGCTGCCTGCATCAAAAATGTGGCTCTGAAAGTGGTTCATCTTCTGTTCATGTCTGCTTCTGAGCACCTAGGTATAGGAAGAAGCATTCATATGGCAAAGCTGTGGCCTTCTTCCTTTGACAGTCTTCCACACCAGGTCACAGAGAAGGAAGCAGACTGAAACACCCTTGGATAATAAGAAAGCACCAGGACTGACACACAGATGTTACTTATTTTGGCTGCTTATCTCTCCAGACTCTTTCAGTCAAACTCAAGAAGGTGACTCTGAGCACTTAATGTGCTACACCAAACTAGGTCTGTAGTACAGAAGGGTCTGAACACATTCCTTACAATTCTTTTCCAGTGCTCCTTCTTTGGAAGCAGGAGGCTGTAGATGAAATCAGAATGGGCTGGACTGACTAAACCAGAAGGCTTCAGTTCACCTTCACTTCTTTTTCATTTCTATTTCCTTTGTAATCCAAGGTTCCTATATTTGCTTGACACCACAAAAGACTATATAAATTCCTTGGAGTGCAGTAGCACTTGCAGTACTTATCTATGAAGTATCCAACTTAAAGATTTTATTGTAGGTAATTCCATGTTCAATCCTCTGCTTACTGCTGCAAGGCATGACCAGCAGTTTAGAGGGTTGCTATACAATCACCCTCACTGAGTTGCACATTAATATGAGATACTGAATGTTTTCCCTTCAGACTAATATTTGAAAGTGATGCTGAGTTGCATATTTATGCTTACTAGAGTAATTCAGCACACTAGGAGGTGTTTAGAAACTGCAAAATGTTAGGGGCAATGCATAATGGAGTATTTTCTTTGTAGAATATGTACATATGAGGAGTCATTACCAAAGGACAGAATGGCAACACAGAATAAGCAAGAGGTGTGTAGTTGAAGAAAAGTTGTCAGGAGATATGCGTGTGTCCATGCTGTATGGGCACAGCAACCAGCAACACCCGAGAAAGTTATTAGTATGCTACCAGTGATTCTCTCAAAACCAACTGAGTCCCCTAATGCAATGCAGTATACTGAAAACAAGATTGATGCAAACCAACATGATGATAATGGGAAATTAAAATACCATTTCCCTTTTTAGAAAAAAGATACATGCTTTTCAGAGCAAATGTCACAGGACATTCAGGATCTTGCACTTGGCCTTGTTGCACTTCATGAGGCTGGCATTGGCCCTCCTCTCAAGTCTGTCAGTGTTCCTCTGGATGGCATCCTTTCCCTCCAGCATGTCGACTACTCCACACAGCTTGGTGTCATCAGCAAACTTGCTGAGGGTGCATCAATACTATTGCCCATGTCACCAACAAAAATATTGAACAAGTCTGGTCCCAACATCAACCCTTGAGGAACACCACTCATCACTGGTCACAATTTGGACATTGAGCCATTGACCACAACTCTTCGCGTGAGACAATCCAGCCAATTTCTTATCCATCAAACCTTTCCTGCTCCACTTTAGAGACAAGGATGTCATGCGGGATAATATCAAATGCCTTGCACAAGTCCAGGTAGATGACATCAGTCACTCTTCCCCTACCCACCAACACTGTGGCCTCATCACAGAAGGCCTCCAAATCTGTCAGGCATGATTTCTCTTTAGAAAACCATCTTGGTTGTCACCAATCACCTCCTTTTTGTCCATGTGCCTTAGCATATTCTCCAGGAGGATCATGTTTTTGCCAGGAAAAGAGTTGAGACTGACCGGCCTGCAGTTTCCCGGGTCTTCCTTTTATCCCTTTCTAAAAATGGAGATAATATTCTCCCTTTTTCAGTCAGCAGGAACTTCACCAGACTGCCGCAACTTCACATATGGATGGATGGTGGCTTAGCCACTTCTTCTGCCTGTTCCCTCAGCACCTGCTGATGCATCTTGTCAGGTCCCATGGACTTGTGGACCTTCAGGATCTTTAGATGATCTTGAACCTGACCTTCTTCTACAGCAGGTGGTTCTTCATTCTCCCAGTCCTCACCTTTGCCTTTTGTGACTTGGGCAGTGTGGCTGGAGCTCTTGCCAGTGGAGACCAAGGCAAAATGTACCCTGCTGTTTTGTCCCTCCAACAGATACTGGGGTGATTGAAGTCTCCATAAGGACCAGGGCTTGTGAACGTGAGGCCACTTCAGTCTGTCTATAGAGGGCCTCATCTGCTCAGCCTTCCTGGACAAGCGGCCTGTAGCAGATTCCCACTGTAATGTTCTCTGTTCCTGCCCCCCCTTCAGTCCTGATCTATAACCTCTCAATGGGCTCCTCATCCATCCCCAGGCAGAGCTCTACGTACTCCAACTGGCCACTGATGGAAAGGATGTCACCCCCTTGTCTCTTCAGCCTGTCCTTTTTGAAGATCCTGTAGCCCTCCACTCCAACACTCCAGTCAAAGGAGCCATCCCACCATGTCTTCCTGTATGTGTTTGCATAGAGGCATTTAAGTTGGGGCTCCAGTGAAGATGACTTACTTGCTGGAGTGGCAGGAATTCCTTTGTGCTGCTCCTCAGGTGCTCTCCTGGTGATCTGCAATTCCTCTCCACAGTCTAGACATCTCTCACTTGCGCTGATGTCAAACTGATAGGAGTGAGAGGGACTGAGGTTATCCTTCCACGGCAACTTTAAAGCCCTATTTCACGTTCTTTAGCAGCATTAGTTACTGTATAGAAGAACCTGGAGATGGCTACTTATAGAAGAGAAATAGAAAATATATAGAAACAGTTGCTGCAGCCTATCTTTTCCATTTAGCACTAAAAAAAAAACCCAAACAAACAAAAAAAACCCCAAGACAAACAGGAAATAAGGAAAACCAAGATACTAATCTTCCTGTACACTTTACTAATTATGTTAAAGCAACAATAACATAGTTAATTCCAAATAATTTCTAGATTCCAGACAGACAGGCCAAAATCTAAACTACTTGCATCTGGAAAGCAGTCTTATGTTTCTAAGTGTAAGCTTGATCCTTTATACCAGTTTAATTACCATTGCTATTTCTTTCCTGTGCAGAAACATTTTTGAATTTGGGGTTTATTCTTAAAAACTGTGATCAAAAATATTCTAATATGTTTATTTACTGAAATTATTTACATTTACTAAATTCAATGTAATCCTGACAAATGAAGGTATGATGTCAGTGCGTAAGCAGTGGAGAAATGCGACAGAAGGACTACAGGTTTTTATGTTTGGAAACAGAGATACCTACCATACAATGCTCATTAATAATTAACTCCACCAGAAATCATTCTGACATGACAGTAAAACTGTACTTGAGACACAAGCCCGTTCGTTAACCTAGCTTCCAGTGTAAACATAGCATCAATACACAGGGGTGTGTTGCTAATCTGTAAAAAGTGGACTAAGTTGGTATCACATGGAGACAGAAAAAGTTAATCTTGAATAGAAAAAAACCCACAAAAATAAATAAATAAAAAGTGTAATCATATATGCAAGATTGGAGTTAAAAATCTTCACAAACACCTGAGCCAAAATCAATAGGGACAACTGATGCCCCATTGGAATGATATCCCATTAATTTTTACAGGAAGAGAACATACAAATAGGTTCTATTTTGCTTCCTTTTTCTTTTCGTCAATCTGAGGGAAAATACAATACTAGGTTAGACTATTGCATAATGCACAAGGTTTTGTGATAGGATGCAGTGAAATATACAATGTGACCCAAACCAAGAGGAACTGAATAATGTGCACTGTATCTCTTAGCAGATAGAAGAAATATTACTTTCTTCCAAACAGTGGCTCATTTCTGTAACAGAAAACATCCTTTTTAGAATACAAACACAGAAGCACCTGTATAATACCCTTTGGAAATTATTTACTAGATGGTTCATTTATTGATTTAAAATTACTTTATGAGGTGTTACATGGTACGATTATTTTAAAATGTGTATTTTACACAACCTATCTTTTCCTCCTTCTTTACATTACACAATAGTGTCTGATACAACAGCTTCCTCATTAGAGGAAGCACACTTTTACTGCCTTAGAAACACAAGTTTACATCTCAAATTAAACATGAACGAACTGCTTATATGAAGGGAGATTTGTTCACACAGAACTCTCGAAGAAAATATGAGTGTTCCTCTTAGGCAGTATATTGATCCTGACCAGGACAGCACTCCACATTTAAGAGCTAGTGATCAGTTAAACTGAGGAGGCACAGGACTGTGTTTCCCTACGTTGCAAGGGAAGAGTGGCTTCCAGTGCTGTGCTGTACTGTAAATTTTCTTGTGTGCAATTCCATGATTGATTCTGTAAAAAATTCAGATAGTTCACTGGAACAGAGGAGCCTGCAGGCAGCTCCCACTGAATACCAGCCATTACACCTGCCTGGCCTTGCCTTTATCTATAAGCGCAGCAGGAAGTTCTCACTATAGCACCCTTTAGGAACAGAGTTGGTTGCTTGTAAGGAAATTAAATAATAGTGCACAGGACCAAAAGGGACAGCTGCCCTGCACAGTGTCACATGAGAATATCCATCTGATGCTGTACAAATGCAGGCTGCCCAACAACTGAAGGGACATAAGATTTACTTGCTACTTATGTCACTCTTCTTATTCTGTCTGATTAGAGCAGTTACCTTATTAAGTCATTTGTTGTCAAGCCTTTTCAATTGATCCAGAAAAAGGCCTCCACCATCTCTCTCACCTCACTCTCATCTTCTATCCCAGTATAAAACAGGCAGGTAAACAGCAGGAGGAGACAGGCAGGTATGCTTGCACAGCTTGTTCTCTGCATTTGATCTTTTTTAAATTCTTGTCTGTGTAGCAAATTTTGTACATATTTGCTATCTTCAGCAATGGTTTTAAGTTCAGATCTCAAAAGAATTAAATAAATTAATTCTGCTGATTCTTCCCCCCAATTTTCTGATCTATAATCCATACGCTGTAATCATGGAAATGCTTACACGAACCCAAAATCTTGCACAGCATTATTCCTTCAATGAAATAAATTTTAGTAAAAGTTTAAGTGTTTCCATGACCAAGGTCTGAATTTATTGCAATATCATATATTTGACGGTTTAATTAAAGCAAATCTAACCTCTCTTTCTTGTGTCTCTGAATCCTTACCTCTCATATCAGCTGAGCAGAGCAGATTTCAGTAAACATAATAAGTAATCACAGAAAATTAGAAGGACATTACAGACTAACCGAGAGGAAATAAGGAGATGGAAGAGACAGCAGTAATACAAATGTTTTTATAAGCAGGAACTACTTTAAGCCCACACTTCTTTTAGTCAAAGCAAAAACTGTAAATATTTCTTCTTTAATTACAATGAAAACATAAAGGTATGGATATTGAACAGTTATTTATAAATCAACCTGATTTGCAAAAAGTAAGTTTGCAGCCAAATAGTTTCAAGGTCTCAAAATAAGGTCTTCTCTCAGGCCTACTTCTAATTATTTCTCATTATTTGTTAGTGTTACTAATTTTTTGCTAACTGCTTCAATTTAATGCTCTATCTTGAGAACACACATGAATTCAGGCTAGTTTTTAATAAAATTGTACATTATGAGACATTTTGAATAATATATGATAATGGATTCATTTCAGCAACTGGCAGAATTTCTAATATACTATATTAAACATGATTTAATAATATTTCCAGAAATTATACAAATATTGAGAGAATAAAAAAATTAGGTGTGAATTTCCGGATAGCTAGACACAGAAGTTACCAGATTAGGTTTCACTTATTTCAGAATTGAAGGCATAGGTACTTCTCTACTCTTCACTAAGTAATATATATCCATGTATTCTAGTTATTTATTCAATCGTCCTATGATAGCTACACAACTAAGGTAAGAAGACAGCTAAAACTGACTTCCTGTACTGTTTTGTCCTTCCTTATCTTCTCCACCTAATGAACTGCACAAGAAATGAACCATAGCTTTTTTCACAGGTTAGTCATAGTTCAGCCAGTTAGATCAGTTAGATTGTTTTATGAAACTGAATCCAGGAGAGAATACCTATTAAAAGGCAAACTATTCAGTGAAAGTATTTAAGAATCACGTAGCAGCTGAGACAGTGCCAGATGTAATTAAATTGAGGTTCTAAAAATAAAAAAGGTGCACAGTGATGCATCCCATATATGATTTCTCTTCCAGCTGCTAATTATGCAAATTTATCCAGATAATTGTAACTTAGATTGGAATCTTCCTGTTATATATTCATATCAATAACAAAGGTCCAGTCAACCAACCTGTGTTTTGCTTCTGCCAGCCTTTTGATGGCTAGGGCTTCTTGTACTGGTTTTGTAATGGTGTTACAAATTAGATAATGCCCAGGATGTCAACAATCAGTCACTCGGAGCGGGAGGAGAAGCCAGTTCTCTTGCTCATGTTACCTCCATTTGTTTACATTTGGTTTCTATCTGTTTGGTTTTGCATATTCCAAATCTTCATTTAAGACAGGGAAAATGTGCTTGTCCTGTATTTCATAGTTTGCAGGCAACCTGAACACACAGAGGTATAGGAATATGTATCAATGTTTGGAGATAATTTCTCATAGGACTTTTAAGCTATAATCACAAGCAGCTGTAAACCTGGTTTCTACCAAAACACTTTCAGGGTGAATACACATTCTGCTTCACTTGTAAACAACAATCCTAGTTTTACACTTAGATTCAAGTTCATTCAATTTTCACTTTTTCTGTACTTATTAAAGATTTGTTTATAACCTTCTGCATCTCAAAATACTCATGCTTCATATTAGTCAGGAGGTGGTTTTATCTAACTACAGAAAACCACAGAAAAACATTAAAAATGTGATTATTCATATTTTGTGCCTAAATAACTAAGATTTGTCCAGGAATACAAATCTCAAATAAGTATTACTTAGAAAATCCAACTGTGATGTAAATATTAAGCCATCTTTAAGCAAAGTTGTTTCAGCACTCTAAAAGTTACAAGTACTTATATTCTGCAGTTTGAGTCAAGCATATTCAAGGTTTTCAAATGGACTTGAAGTATATACTTATTAACTTTGTCCTATTGCACTATCAAATAAGTATGCAGAAGCGTAACTTTTACAATATTCCTTAACAGGGACTTACTACTATGCAAATATCCTTGGTCTATCAAGTCCTGCAAGATTTGCCTCCACCACTCCAGTAGATTTCACCAACATTTCACCTGTTGTTGACATCATCTACCTGGACTTCTGCAAAGTGTTTGACACTGTTCTGCATGACATCCTCGGTTCTAAATTAGAAAGACATCAATTTCGTAGGTGGACCACTCGGTGGATAAAGAACTGGCTGGATGGCCACATGCAAAGAGTTGCAGTCAATGGCTCAGTGTCCAGCTGGAGACCAGTTACAAGTGGTGTCCCTCAGGGATCAGTGTTGGGACCAGTCTTGTTCAACATCTTTGTTGGTGACATGGAGAATGGGATTGAGTGAGCCCTCAGCAAGTTTGCCGATGACACCAAGCAGTGAAGTTTGGTTGATACTCTGGAGGGAAGGAATGCCATCCAGAGGGACCTTGACATGCTTGTGAGGTGGGCTGATGCCAACCTGATGAAGTTGAACCATCCCAAGTGCAAGGTCCTACACATGGGCTGGAGAAATCTCAGGCACAGCTACAGGTTTGGCAGAGAAGAGATTGAGAGCAGCCCTGTGGAGAAGGACTTGGGGCTGTTGGTCAATGAGAAAATGAACATGAGCAGGCTTCAGTGTGCGCTTGCAGTCCAGAAAGCCAACCGTATCCTGGGCTACATAAAAAGAAATGAGACCAGCAGGTTGAAGGAGGTTAGCCTGCCCCTCTACTCTCATGAGACCTTGCTTGGAGTATTGTGTACAGTTGTGGTATCCTCAACATAAAAAGGACATGGAACTGTTGGGACAAGTCCAGAGGAGGGCCACAAGGATGATCATGGGACTGGAGCACCTCCTGTGCTGAAGACAGGCTGAGAAAGTTGGGGCTGTTCAGCCTGGAGAAGAGAAGGCTGCATGGAGACCTCATAGCAGCCTTCCAGTATCTGAAGGGGGCATATAGGGATGCTTGGGACAGACTCTTCATTAGGGACTGTATTGACAGGACAAGGGGTAACAGGTTCAAACTTAAACAGGGGAGTTTAGATTGGATATAAGGAAGAAGTTCTTTACTGTAAGGGTAGTGAGGCACTGGAACGGGTTGCCCAGGGAAGTTGTGAATGCTCCACCCCTGGTGGTATTCAAGGCCAGGCTGGACAGAGCCTTAGGTGATGTGATTTAGTGTGAGGTGTCCCTACTCATGGCAGGGTGGTTGGAACTAGATGAACTTAAGGTCCTTTCCAACCCTAATGATTCTACAATTCGATACCTGAAATGAAATTATTGTTTTCTTGAGTTGCTGTCTTGTTTGTTTGATTATTTTATCCTTCATACAGTAAAACCCAGAACCTCAGTATTTCTACTGACATATCAATTGCAAGGGGACATAGAAGTCATTTTTCCAGCCCTTTCTTATCACGCCTGCTCACTTAAGAACACCTTTTATCCATCAGCATTTGCATTCAGTACTGCTTTCTTGCTATAAACAAAATGATTTTCTTTGTATAAATCCTGAAGATTAGTAAAGGATGTAGTCTGTTCAAAATAAGAGAATAGTATTTGGTATTCAAGTGGGAGAGGCGGATGAAGTGACCTGGTGTACTTAATGAGCAATCATCCATATTCTTTTCATGATAGCATGTAACATAGGAATGATATAAAGCACAATGGGTGGTACATTTCATGTAAAATTCAGCTTAACCTTTCCCAGGAGGAGACCCTCAGAGCCCTCAGAAGTTTCCATAGGTTCTGCTGGTGCTTGGTGCAGTGAGAAAATCTGAGCACCACAAAAGCCAATGCTTTCACCTTTGGTAAGTAGAGTTTTCCCAGTCAGTGCTGCCTTTGCACCTCTCCTGGACAAAATAAACAAATAAATACATTAATTAACTGCTCCACCATAGAAGCCTTTAGCTCACCCCACCTCAGGGTACATAATTTATTCATTCACTTCCACGGTAATGTGCCTCTGGAAGCTTAGCATTGCTTCGGCTCCCCCTGAGTGACTGATTGTTGACATCCTCGGCATTGACATGGTTTAGTCACTCAAGTCATCAAGTTGGAACTTGCTGATCTTAAGGCCCTTTCCAACCCTAACTATTCTATGATTCTATGTTTTTCTCTCCTGGTGAAAATAAAAGAAACATTTTTTTTTTTTTTTTAAATTTATATAGCTACTTTTACACATGGAAGATTCTCTGTAACTTTCATTATTTTTAACAAAATACAGCCGATGTATGAAGAGCAATGAAATTCTTTCAGGGAGGTAACCAATTTTTTTTTTTTTAAACTATGAGTGCTTTCATCAGCTTAACTATATCTTTGCTTTGTCATAAATCCAAGTGTCAGTAGACCACATTTAGGACAAAACCAAAGTTTCAGAATAGTATCAGATCACTAGGACACACCGGCATTCATCCTAGGCCTCTAAAGAAATTGAAGGGCATTGCTGAGTGACTGACTGCACAATGTCTTTTCAATGGGCCCAAGCACCAGAGGACTGCACAATGGTCAGTATGACACTTACTTTTGAAAAGGCTTACAAGGGAGATGCAGAAAAGGAACTACAGAGCAGTAAACCTGACTTCTGCATTGAGAAATTGGTGGAAGCCATTGAAAAGAATAACACTGTTGACAATCCTTGGAACTGGGAAAGAATCAGTAGGAGTATCATATGTGTATAAATTCTTTTCACACATGAATCCAACGGCATTCTTTGCAGGAGTTGGTAATTGTGCATTACAAAGGTCCTGCTGATATAGTCTACCTCAATTTCCAAACAATGTCACTGTGCACCTCTGTAATTGTAAGGGTAGTCATAGATGTAGTGCCTCTGTTGCAAAATATATATATAGTAAAGCTTGAAAAGGAGGTATACAGACAGGTGTAAAAGCCGTGGCACACCTTCTGTATTATGGCTGACTAGCTCAACTACAACAGTTCATCCTGGGTAAAAAAGATGACTGAGAAGGCTTTTTTTGTATAAGAGAGGATTAGTAGAGAAAACTCCTTACTGTCTCTCTGAACACATGAATTAAGGGGCTTCAAATAAAACCAGCAGTATCCTCACACAGAATATACAGAACAGTGGGTTCTCCAGAGTGACCATAACTAAGCCACATCACATTCTTATATTTTTAGTAGATGTGGGTCACTGACTGATTCTTGATTTCTGTGGAAAATATACCATGGTTTTATGAGCAAGCATTGCTTCATAGTATACATATGCAATGAAAATAATGAAGATTGCATGGGCAAACTTTAGATTTTGTAATATTTACGTGATTGTCTTTACAAATCTTTTCTAAGGTTGTCTGTACATTGTACCTAATAGCTCTACCACTCTGTGAAGTGGTACATACCGACTTAGAAATTATTGCAAATAATGCACAATAAACATAAATCTCTCCAATACTCCTGCATCATTACACTGCAATTTTCAACTGTTTCAGAACTGATTTACATTTGTGACTTTCATTCTACATAAAAGCTTCTGTCAGATGTTCTCCTGCTGGATTTTACAAGTGTTTCAGCACTATTTGTGACCAAATAGTGCCTCAAAATAATCCATATTGTAGCAACACCTGTGAATGTGGAAATACTGTTCCCACTTCATAATTTAGACTCAACTGGCATGTTGGAACAGCTTTTTCTGAGTTACCACTGAGCAGCTTCCTAGAAGTATTAATTTCTGAATCACAACTAAAACTATTGCAGTTTATCCTCCATTAAAACATGAAACACATGAGAGCGGGATAATAAAAATCCAAGTTGAGCTGAAATATCCTGCCTTTGGCCTATAAAAATACTTAGTTTACTTCTAAAATAAGATTGTGATGTATAGGTCCAGAAATATACCATGAATTTCAAAAGTGGTCACAGACATGACCTGTTTTGAGGTCTTCCCTATAATGATGAATTTAATAATGTTTGTATCCAGAGTTTACCTCTAGCCAAAGATCTCTATTATTTTTTTCTTGGGAAATTGCTGAACTCAGCTACCCTTGACTACACAAGAACTGTTACGAGATGCGATTCATCAAATGGGTGCTGGCACAATTTGGGGGCATAGCATAACATAAACTTTCTCCCTAATCTTTCCTAAATTCCTACCATTACCCAATTCTTGCCACATGCTTGTAAGGGCCCTGAGAGCACCCCTGTTCTGGGTGAGGCTCCAGACCAACATAGCTTAGCTAAGGCTGCTGCCCTTCCAGCCAGTGACTTTGTGGTAAGGCTCCTAGGCAGGGCTGAACCCTGTCCCGTAGTAGCCTCTTTCAGCTGAGGCTCTCAGATAAAGATCACTTGACTTAAGAATAGACAAATGGCAGCAACAATCAGAAATATCAAGACTTCAAATTTCAAAATTTAGCTCTTTTACTCTGTCATGCTTTATTCCCAGACAGCAACTAAGTACCACACAGCTGTTTGCTCACTTCTCCCACCCTGGTGGGATGGGAAGGAGAACTGGAAAAAGGTAAAACCTGTGGGTTAAGATAAGAATAATCATAATAAAAAATGAGATAGAGAGGTAACAAAAAGAGAATGAAAACTTGAGAAAAACACAAGTGATACATGGTACAATTGCTCACCGCCCCCTGACTGATGCCCAGCCTGTCCAGAGCAGCGATCAGCTCCTGTCAGCCAACTCCCCCTACCCGACATGCAGAGCATGACGCCATATGGTATGGAATATCCCTTGAGTCAGTTAGGATCAGCTCTCCCAGCTATGTCCTTCCTAACTCTTGCACACCCCCAGGCTGCTTGCTGGCAGGACAGTGTGAGAAGCTGAAAAGTAATCGACTTGGTATAAACACTACTGAGTAACAGCTAAAAACATCAGTGTGCTATCAACATTATTCTCAGATTAAATCCAAAACACACCACTGCACCAGTCACTACTAAGAAAATTAACTGTATCGCAGCTGAAACCAGGACAACTGTGCACTGATGTCCATCAGAGTCTTATACTCCTGCGGGTCTACACAGTCCAGGAAACTTGACCATTTCTCTATCCCACCTAGCTGGAGGCAGGGCTCTCTAGTTCCTATCAAAGGATTCTCCACCTAGTTCTTGTGAAAATATATCAGAACTCCTCACAGCATCAGGAGTAAGATCAGCCCTTCCACTGTGAAACTGCCCACTGGAGACTGGAGCAGCAGCTTTCTTGGAAGAACCCCCAGGTGTGATTGTTTTTCCTAGCAATTCACATACCCTCTGGGGTAGAGGTAAGATTTTCCAGGCCACTTTCTGTGTCCTCTCTGTAGTCCCATAGGTAAAACCACAGATTATTCCATGGTGTGTACATCTATATTCTCCCGCTCAAGTGAAAGGATGCTTTTCTTTCACTTTTTTCACAGAAGTTAAGAGCTGAGATATGGCTTCATACAGGTAGGAAGCAGGATCTATCCTGGTCAGGTCACTGTAAGTTTTTCCATGGCTGAGACAAAAGAGGAAAATATTGTCTTCATATTCCCAAAGTTGACAAACCACCCCAGCTGAAACCAGAATATACACAAAATCATTTATGTATGTTGATTCTTACATAGCTTGCTAAAAGTGCATTATCTGCATTTAGATT
>JAOEHY010019636.1:0-26157 GCA_025447955.1 Psilopsiagon aurifrons | reverse complement strand
TCATCCAGTTCCAACCCCCTGCCATGGGCAGGGACACCTCACACTAAACCATGCCACCCAAGGCTCTGTCCAGCCTGACCTTGAACACCGCCAGGGATGGAGCATTCACAGCTTCCCTGGGCAACCCATTCCAGTTCCTCACCACCCTCACGGTAAAGAATTTCTTCCTTATATCCAATCTAAACTTCTCCTGTTTAAGTTTGAACCCATCACCCCTTGTCTATCCCTGCAGCCCCTAATGAAGAGTCCCTCCTCAGCATCCCTATAAAAGAAGTGACATAGGTGTGTTTTGTGGATGTCCTTTATGTGTTTTAAAAACAAAGTCAGAACAACCTATACTGCATTTTGGGAAGGTCAGAGAAAGCCCAATAAAAAGAAAAGAAAGAGATCTGTGTATTGTATGGGGGTTCTGATGATAAATAGTGTAGAATATGGACCTGGCCATGGGTGCCCACTTGTTCTTGTGCAGGTTTGCCTGCAGTTACAGTAGTTTAAAGCAGCAGTCCTTAAATCAGTCTGGAAATGCATGTTTAAAGTATAGGAAAAGCGCATGTCAATTTGAATTAGCTTTATAACCCTGCAAGTAGGTTTGGATGTTACCACAGGCCGAGTGATGTTCCTAGGCCTTATGTCTTGATCTTCATGTCAGTCTTTGGGATCCCAGGACATTTTCCACGTAGATAGGTGTTTGTGTGTGTGAGTTGCTGTGCAATATTGTCACAGAGCAGTGACATAAGCATGAACACCGCTTAACCTCTTGCCAATGCTTTGAAAGTGTTTGGAAAGTCATTTTCTCATAAGGTCTCTGAGAATTTTTAGTTTATTTTCTTAAGCATCAACTTTGCATTTGATTGCTTTTACTGTGTTAAAGTTTGGTACTAAATGAAGGTTTCAGACCCTGTAATGCTTCCTGTGCTGCTGCTGCTGCTGCCCAGTGTAAGTATACGTTGAGGGCGGTCAGGGCTTTATTTCTAGTTACAGTCCTTTTCTGCTCAGTATTTGTATTTATGCTTTGTTGGAGATGCCTTGATTGGGAGATCTAAAACGGCTTCAGATGAATGATGGAAGTAAAAGTGGATATTCACAGAGCTTTCTGAGAGACAGAGCCATATTCATATGTCTTTGTGTATTTTATTTCCTAATCAATGGCTGAATTATTACTTGCATTCCTTGCAGAAGCTGGAGCCTTCCTTACAGAACTTGGATATTCTGTAACAGAAGCTAGGATCTGCCTTACAAGAAAGGGGGTTTGGTGAATTAGACATCATTGCTTTCATAAGTGGTCACAAAAAGAATATGCAGCTTTGCTAAATAATACAAATCAGAGGGAAAAGTGAAGAAGGTGATTACTTTGTCATCATTAATCATCTTACCCTTGGAGAGTGTGAGTTTAGGAGTCAGGAAACTCCATAACAAACCATAAAATAGGAAATAGCAGAAATTCAGTTCAAAAAGTGAAGTCAAAAGAAAGACATGCAAGAAAGTTCAGATGCTCGTACACCAGCTGGATGTACTGGGAATAAAACGACACTGAAAACACGTGCAGCAACTCCTCAGCGCATACACATGGAGCTGAGCGGCAGTTCAAGTAACCCCATGGCAAGAACAGCTTTGGCTGTATTGTGATCATGCTTGAATAATTTTCATAAATGATGTAGTTTAATCATTTAACTCCTGGTTGCTGTCTCTAATAACTAATTTGTCTTTCTTGTTTTCCCCCTTAGCTAACAATGCCAACTTTTCCTGTTGTTGTGAAGATTGGACATGCTCATTCAGGCATGGGAAAGGTGCAGATGCTACTTATTGCATGTTAGGAGGCCGGGTGTTTGTCTAAAATAACACACATGTTCTGTTGTTTCCTGGGTAGTTTAACTTTTCCTTGCCCAAATTCTGTCTCGGATCCCTACCCCTGCAAATCCCTGCTTGTACATTGGTTGAGAAGGCATCTCTCTATAGGAAAATATTAAACCCCATAATACTTCACTTTGAAGCCTTTTCAGTTTACGCATTGTCCTATCTAGGGCGTTCTTTGAAACATGCTGAGATGCTTTCTCAAAGCAGAACCTTACTTATGAATTTAGTTGAGTGAAATGAAACTATGCAAGAGTCAAGGTCTGTTTGCACAGTCCAACTTACTGGACCTGGGAATATAGAAAGGTTTTGCCTTGGTTCTTTATTAGTTTCAGTTTGACACTGAACTTTTATTCATTTCCTATCTTAATGTATTCTCTGTGATTGTTTCATACCACTATATAACTGCTGCTTTCTTTCTCCAAAGTAATTGCATTTCAGTGGTGAGTACAGCTGTTTTGATATCACTTATCTCACAATGCTGGTTCAGTGGGAAATGATTTAAACCTGGCTATCAGTGACAGAGGTGAAAATTTCTAGTCAATATAGATTAACCACTTGCTGTCGCTGAAAACACTTCAGTGGTCTTTAAACCAAATCATCAGGGAATAGTTACATTTACCATCTTGAATCTCCAAAAGCTCCATGAACATAGTATTTGCCACTAGTAATACAAATAGAAATCTGATTAAACTGTATTTTATTCAGTAATTATGCAGTTGTACTGAATATGATGTTCTTTTGTCTATGACTGTTTTGCTTTATTTCATCCTTGGTAAGTCAGTGGAAATCCATCAGAATTAAGAGCAGAATTAACCACTGATTCCTTAAACTGCAGTTTCTGTGGATTGCATATGTGGAGTATTAGAATGTTTGTATTGTATTTTCAGTATTCACCTTTCATTTATAAAAGGGAAATAATGCACAGAAATGTTCAGCACGTCAAACATCTAGAAATAGATATTTTTAGCTATAAAAGATTTTGAATCCTGAAAGATTAAATGCTGTTCTTTTGTAGTACAATGCTTACAGAGGTTGTCCTCCTGACAGGCATTGCAAGGAGCAGAGGCTCCATTGGTTGTAATTTGACTCGCACATGCTATTAAGTTTTCAGAAACCAGGTTGAAACCAGGCATTGTGTCTGGTTTTGTGGCTCTCAACCAGAAAATTACTCTGTATTGTTCTCCAGCTGAGAGTTGAGAGCAAATACTTAAGCCTTATGACTTCTTTTAGCCTCACCAGACTCCATTTAATATCCATCTGTCAGCTGGGGCACACTGGCACTCAGGTTCCCAGGTGACAGTGGAAGCAAACAAGATGCTGGGCTTGCAAAGACCTCCAAACTCTCCTAATGTTAGATAACATGAGAAATCCTAATCCCTGCCTCCCTTCCTCGCCAGTCTGAACTGTTCTTGGAGTCAGCATGTTGGACATCCAGTTTTCCTCTCCCATTTTCTACTAGCCCTAAGGCTTCTCTTCTCATTTCAGCCCGCTTCCTTGAAGTCAACTGGAGAGATGTGCCCTCCCTGTCCAAAAGTGGCACCTCTGTCCTCTACAGTCTCCTCCTCCCTCTCCCCCTAATATTCCCCTCAATTTTTCCACCTCCCTCTCATGTCAAGATGTTGATGGATTTAATACCATTCTCCACAGTGTTCCACAACCAGGAAATCCTACTCCTAAAAGCCTGACTCCTTGCAGAGAAGTGAGAAAAATGGGGAAAACTGCTCCTGCTCCCTTGAGCCAACCCTCAGTGCTCCATGCGAATGTTTGCTCCTTAGGACCCTCCATCTCCTCCCTCCTGGGAGATAGGGGATGTGACAGTTCATGGTGGGCTCTGCATGTGTTCAGTTACATCAGCAATTTACAGAATGAACAAGAGTTGTGTATAAATCAGTGTGGCAGATTAGCACACCTTGAAAACCCTTAAAGCCTCCAGATCTCAGATCAACAGCCACCACTTAACAAAAATGAAAAGCAGCTTAAAATTCCACTGTCTGCAGATCGCTTCCTACAGATGATGGGTAATATTCTGTGTAAAAATAGCTACTTTACTGCAGGAATGTTACAGGCTCTAGAAATCAGATCGAATAGCCAATACTTTTTCATAAACTGATGCTGTCAAAAGCCATACTTCTTATGAATGCCATTTGCAACTGAATTCTACATTTTATTCCTAATTGCTCTTTTTTCTTTTGTATATGTTGTTTACTTGTGGTATGATGACTGCAGATCAAGGTAGAAAACCACTACGATTTTCAGGACATAGCCAGCGTGGTAGCACTTACTCAGACCTACGCCACTACTGAACCCTTCATAGACTCCAAATATGACATCAGGATCCAAAAGATAGGCAGTAACTACAAAGCATACATGTGAGCCAATACCTTATGTTCTTTCATCCTTTTGTTTCCAATTTGATAAGCACCAATAAGATTAAGCCTGTTGGATGAGTCTCTGAGCTGATGTGCCTCTCTGGACAGACAGTGGTTTAGACTTCCCAGATTTATCAAGACTTTCTTTGAGTTGGTTGTGGCTGGGAGGAGGAGAATAAGACACCAGGTGAGCCTGCCAGAGGGGTTTTCCTGCTAACCTTGGCTTCTTTTTTCATTTACTGAAAGGAGCATTTGGAAGGGGATTTGTTTTTATAGAGGACTTGTTAAACCAGATTCCTGTGTATCTTTTCAACAACTTAGGGTAAAATTTCTCTAAGGACATTGGTGGCATTCATTCACACAAACCTAAATCACAGCGAGGTGGCATTCATTCTCATAAACCTGAATCACAGCGCTCTAACGCAACACAGTACTCTCCTTTTAACATAACACATGTAGGAAGAATTCTAATCTCACAGTGGCCTTCACATAGACGGATGAAAATCTCTTCTAACTTTAGAATCCAGGTGTTTTTTTAAGGATCCTGACAATAAGACAGTCTGCAATGGTGTTTCAGTTTCACAGGCAACATTAAACTACAGGAGCAAAGCAGGTTATCATCCAGTAGCTGAGCTATGGTAACTGTATTTATCCATATATTCAGTCTGTTTCAATTATCAAGCAATGTAATCTGACATACACTCATTTCACTCCTGTTTTATAGGCATGTCTTCACTCCCTTATGCTTACACTTCTGAGGCACAAAAAGTAGAACAAAGCATGGATAAAAATACACACATGCATTGACATAGGCGCACCACACATGCAAAGATATTTCTCCAGGAACTCCTGTAACATTGGAGGGATCAGAGATGCTTTGTATGCTGATGTTCGTAAGGTACAGTCAAGTTCTTTATCAGCAAAAGCGACTGAACTCCAATGAAACCCATAAACCCTAAGAGAAGCAAAAGTTGGAGCTGTGTTAAAGAAAATGGGTAAAATCTTTTATAATATGAAGGACAGGGTTAGCATTAAGTGTCAAGTGATTCAGGAACAGCCAACAAGCTCTGTGGGAAAGTAAAACCAGCACAGGGTTGGGAGAAGAGGCGAAATACTTCACCTTAGGTTGATACTGAAAGGCCACGTGCTCTTAACTTCTCCCCTAAGATATGACTGTTGCAAGATCCAAACTTCATGAATCACTGTGGGCCTCTCCTGGCATATGACTTTAAGGAGTATTTGAGTAAGAATATCAAAGATAAGGCCTTTCAGGAACAACTCACCAGTTCATCTGCCTCTCTCTGTGCATCTGAGGGGCCATATCAAAGCACAACACAGCACTGCTGGAAATGCCATTCCTGTCTGTCGGGTCCCTCCAGCAGTACGGACACTCCATCCTTCTGCTTTATTCTGAACCCAGAATTATCCACATTTTGCAAAAGAAGTGTGTTGGAAATCTGAGTTGTACACAGTGACAAGGCATAGGGCTCAGAAAGCTTGTGAGGATCGAGAGGTTTCTGGAATCCCCTGTTGGTAACTTTCAGTGTTCTGACAGAAACTCTGACTCAAGCTCCCTAAGGAATTTTAGGTGGGTTGAGCATACCCCACCTCTCCCCATAGGCAATACAGCCTCTTGGCCCTGGCTTCTCCAGGGAAGTTAATTCCAATTCTGCTTGTTTAGCTTACACTGGTGCTCCAGACTGTTAACTCTTCCTGGCTTTAGCCCCATGTCCGGAGAGATCCATCCTATATTTTTTAGCAGCACCATACTGTTACACCCCGAGGTCATCTCTCTGCTCTCTGTCCAAACCATTGCTTGATCCAGTCCCACCACTCTTCCTTTGTGTCTTTTAATCCTTTCTCCTTATGCCTCGCCTTTGTTGTTGCCATGGGTTCTCCCTTGCCCCTTTTATTCTACTACGTGCTATTCAGCATTCTCTCCTTCCAGTCAGCACTCAGCCTCCTTCTGCTGTCTCAGACCTTTTCATACTGCTTCTGCCTCTCCAAGACTAGGCTAGCACTTTTCTCTCTTGTTGCAGCTTTGACAGGCAGATTCCTCATGCTGTGCTACCCCTCCTCTGTTGTTCATAATAAACAGAGTTGATTTGCCTGTCTTACAGCTCCCGAGTGGCAGAGTCTTAGGGATAAGGCCCAACTCTTAATGGTTATGACAAACCACCAGATACCAGCACTCAGATGCAATGTTAGTCACTTGATGGTTCATCTCCTACAGTACAAATTGGACCCTGCATTTCGTAGGAGAGAGCCCTACATCTTTTTCTTTGACTGGAAATCTAAATGCTGTTCAGTGTCTGGAGCAATTCTGGAAGAATCAGACAATGGTAAATTTATCATTTTCAAACATAAATGTTTCTTCACAGAAGAAGCAGTTGGCCTAAGGGACAGCAAAAAAAAAAAAAAAAGCTAAAATGACAGTCTGCTCCTCCTGCCTTTTATTTATTTTGAAGTTTCTACTCAGAAACTCTGGGTTCATCCAAATGCTAAAAGCCTAGCAGGCATTTGTTCTCCAGATTCTTTCATGCAGTTAAATCACACCAAAAAATGCAGTACCGGTCCAGTGCTACAAAGCATCATGAAGAGGAGGTTTACCAAATGTCTAAAAAATTCTTCATATGCACACACATACATTATGTCAGTAGAATATCGTTTTACAGCTGGTTCTCATTTTGTTCTGTGACACAGGAACAGAGTACTTGGAGAGCCACCACAAAAAATACCAGCGAAACATTTGGGTTTGTAGTCTAAAGAGAGTTATTATGAGCCTCAGGTTTATAATGCTGTGGGAAATTGTGGTATAAGTGGATCCATGACTCACAAAACACTGGTGCTTATCATCTGTCAGTGGAGATTATAGCCCAAATGCAGCGTTGAATCCCTCTAAATCCCACAGCTCCTCAAAACACTGTGTGACGCATATTTAACTGCACTTGGTACCATTACAGAATTCATCTGACTTCAAGGAAATAGAGTTAAAAGGGTCACACACAAAGAAGAAAAACAGCAATACAAACCCACTGCGTCCAGATCCTCTCTCCAGAAGCAGTACTGTAAATCCATAACTTAACTCTACTTTGATCAGAAGGTCAGTAAAACAAAAGGAGAGCAAATCTACACCAAAGAGTAGCAGCGCTATAGAATCACACCCTAAGGAGGCCACTACACAAGAGCTGCAGGCAGACATTTCTATGTGGTTTTTTGATTACAAGTCCCTGTCCCAACAGTTTGTGTTTTAAATGGTACTGAAGAAGGCAGAAAGGGGTTGGAGAGGGGAAGCACAAATTCCCATGAATTGTTCCTTGCTTCATAGGAACAAGTTCCTATAAATTGTTTAGATTAATCATAATCCCTTTTCCCCCAGTTTTAAACCAGTTCTTTCTTCTTTGGAAAGACCTAATTGAGTGAAAATATGTTGAGTGTAAAGCACTCAAAAGTGTTAGGGTTTGTTTGGTCTATTGTTCAGTATTTAGTAAAAGAGGAGAAAATGACAGTGTGAAAGATCCTTAGCAATTGTCAGAATAGAAGTGAAGGAGGGAGGGAAATCTTTGTATTTCAGTAGAGGAAACCATATATGAATTCCAGAAATGATCCCTAAGGTTTCAGGTGCAAGCTGGTCTGGTTGGGTGCTTTTTGTGTCACTTAACCATGGTCTAATGGAATCCCTGTTGTTTCCCGGTGTCTTCTGCGCCCAGCCCACAAGCTGTTGAGATTGCACCAGTCAGGTGTGTGTCCATAGTGTTCCTCTCAGGCCTCACCTGGTCCCTGCAGCATCTTTGCAGCCAGCCAAGCAGCTGGTCAGGAGACTGCTTCAGCTTCAGCAGGGACCTTTCACGTCAGGGACTGAAAACACGACTTAAAGCAAACCACAAAACCACGTTTTCTTCTGTAGTCAATAGTGCTGAGACTGCCTCAGTGCAGGTGAGGATGTTGAACTAGATACTTGTTAAAAGGCTTCAGGGCAATTTAGCAATTCCTTCTTTTCTCTGATTTGGTCACATCTTACTTCCTAAAAGACACTTCAAATAGTACATTGCCTTTGAGAAGCCTACAACAGATCTGAATTGTGATTTGTGAGAAGTATTACCTCTCTGATGCAGAGTATGTGTGCAGAGTAGTAATGAACTTCTGATTTTTCATTTGTAAGTAGACATATACAGAATCATAGACTGGTTAGGGTTGGAAAGAAGCTCAAGATCATATAGTTCCAACCCCTTGCCATGAGCAAGGACACCAGACACTAAACCATGTCACCCAAGACTCCATCCATCCTGGCCTTGAACACTGCCAGGGATGGATATATATAAATACAGCTTTAGAAAATAAAACAAAAATCACTAAATAGCCTTATTACTGGGCAAACTTACGCACTCAACATGCATGTTCCCCCTTCTCCCACACCAACAGAGGATACAGCATAGACAAGTCAGGATTTCCCCACAGCTGCTACTGACCCTCATAATTAGGTTAATAGAAAAATGGAGAGAAAACGAGAGCTGCTGCCTAATATACTTTTAATACACTACAGATGTTCCTATTATTTTGCGAACTGGAAACACTTCATAATTTGTATCCTTCGCCTATTCCCAGTACAGTATTTAGGTTTCAGAGAGCAGTAATTTCCTCAGCCCTGGTAGCAGTGCTAGATCTGGGAAGAATTACACTCTATATGTTTTTTTTTCTTAGGGATTAAATAGAAGGTGGTTCACTCAAGCACAGACATAAACCATTTGGATTATAGTAGTAAACTAGCAAAGAGTGAAAGCTGTAGAATAAACCAAAATCCAGCTCTAAAAGAGCTCTGAGATCACTTCTGTTGTGTTAAAGAAGTAGCTATCTTGATTTTCCAGTATTGGGACCTAGCCCTGCAGCGGTGCATAATTGAAATGAGAAGTTAAAGCTTCAGTTTGTTGACATTTGCAGTACCAGTTTGCTACAAACTATTCTACCCTTTATAACCAATAACAGCTTCTTGCTAATGCTCTCACTTCATCATAGGAACTTGTTTAGAAAGGAAGGTCTGAACTGCTTGAGTAGGGATCAGCAGGTCGCAGCAGTGTCATACAGCAGAACGTGCCTACAGCAGAGTGGGTGTTACTGATGCCTATTAGAAGTCTTCACATTTTCATGTTCTATCACAAGCTGCCAGGGATGAAAAAGGTGTAAATACTGCTACAGTGTTCATGGGACAATCAGAATAACTTGAGAGAGAGTGAAAATATAAAACCACTGGCTGTCTTTGTAATGTTTTCCCCCTTTCAGGAGAACTTCCATATCCGGAAACTGGAAGACAAACACGGGCTCTGCAATGCTGGAACAGATTGCTATGTCAGATAAGTAAGTCAAGTCTCATGTACAAGGTAACTAAAAAAACCAACCCAAACCCAATGGAATTTTCTTTGCAGTGAAGTTTTGAACCTTACACTGTTGCTATGCATGTGTCTTGGTCTGTTTGGAAACGTGAACGTGAGCCAGGAGTTCCAAATGACTTGACTCAGAGTTCACTACCCAAACTAAGTACTTAGGCTTAGTGTAGTACCAAGTGCTGCCCCCTTGGGTTCCTACGCCCATATCTGCACATAGAAAACCACTTCAGTTCCCCTCAGAAAATTCCATGGTTTGGGTTCAACCTGTCCACCAATTCCTCTGGTTCATTTGCCCTTTTCCCCAACTGTCTTGCCCCATGCTACAGTGTTTGAAGCTTTTTTCCTCCTACATCATCTGTTCTAACCAAGCCTGGTCTTAACTTTGCCTGTTTGAATCGTATTTCTTTTCTCTTTTTTCAGTCCTGCTACAATGCTTACTTTTCGTTTATGGAATTTCCACTGACCTGCACTGTGAGCCTTTAGCCAGATGCTGGGTTATAGCGAAGCTCGTTTTCCTCATGTCATCATTCCAGCTCTACTTTGGTTTACTGTGCTTTTCTTGTTCTCCCATCCTTAACGCTAGATACTTTACAGTCCAGTCAGAAACATTCTCCTTGCAGTACCATTTTGGAGCTCAGGTCTCCCATTGATAGACCTCCTCTCAATTACCACTCGTTTGCTCCAAGGTCACCACAACATACAGCCTTTTCTCCCTCCATAATAAATCTGTGGTTTTTTTGATGGCTTCGAGTTTTCTTTTGTTCAGCTTCTTCAAGGTTGGAGAAGTTGAAAAAAGCCTATACAATGGCAGTGTAAATTGTAAGGTGTTTCCATGTTCAACAGTAGACTGTTGCTGTTGGGGGGTTTGGTTGTCTTCTGGGTTGTTTTTGGTTTAAAGCCTGAAACCTGCAACTTGGTCCCTCTTATGAGCTGAGGGAGACACAGGAACTGAACCATTGCCTGCTCTGGAAAGGTGAAAACAAGTAAGACGGGAATTACGACTCCCTGCTGTCCAACCCCTGTCTAGACTGTGTCCTCACTGATCTCTCCTCTGGGGATGGAGCGGAGCCACATTATTTTCTCTTTCTCATTTCCCTCACCTTCCTTTAGAAAGTGAGGTTATGTCTTTGCTGAGAGGGAAAAGAAAGCACTTCAGTGTGTGTGATTACAGTGCATGAGCTATTCCTCCATACAAACAGGCGCTTTAGTCTTGCCATAAGGAAAACTAAACAATACCGAGTGTGGGTAATGAGGACGCAACACTCACCTTGTCCAACAACCTTGTTGTAAATGCTCTTTGTGCTTTGCTTCTGCTTCCATTTTTGAATGTAAGATAAGTAGAGCTTAATAGGTATTTTCCCATGAAAAAAAGCTAGCCAACAACCCAAAACTTCTTTTATGCTGATGAAGAAAAAAGCATGGAAAAGGTGGATGTTTTCTTTTAACAAAAAGGGGTATGTATCCCATAGCTCCGCTTCTTGTTTGATTACCCTCCAAAGTGCACAACACAGAGCAAGGAAGAAGAGGGTAAACTGAAGTTTTCTGAAGAGTGGAGGTATCTTAACCTCCACCTCAAATGCAACCCAACGCGATGCACGTGCATTTCACACACAGAACGTGTCATGAATTAGGAAGAAGTGCTTTGAAAGCACTGCCCGAGTTGACATCGTTGGCTGAATATAAACCTTAGTCTAGAAATTTAGAAAAGAAAGAAGAATTTGGCACAGTGAGGGACCATGACAAAGTGGAGAACAAGCCCATCTCAGTGATGCACTCTCTTACTAACCCCTCTGTTTCAGAGAGGCACTGCTGCCCGGGCAGAATGAGAAGACACCTATGTGACTGTGCCCACCTCCTCTGGCACCCCAGATCTGTCATGTCAGACACCCCAGGAACAATAGCTCATGATCTGCCAGTTCCAAGGCTGCTGCACACTGTATCTGCTCTGGAAAATAAGAACCATGGCCTCTTGTCAAACCTACTGGGCAAGCCTTGGATTGAAAACACTACAAGCTTGTCCATCCAAGACCTCTCTTTCCATATGTAGCTGTATTTTTCCAGCTCTGCGTTTGCTGGCAGAAGACAGGCAATTAAAACCCCGTTCATAGATCTGATTCATGTTTCAGTATTGTAAAGAAAAGGTCTTTGTGTTTTTTCATATGAAGTCCAGATACTTACTCTTAAAGACAAGTTTTGCTGCCCTCAGGGCTTTCTAATGTACTTCTGAGCTACACATTGGTATTTTACAGCAAAGCAAAAGTTACTTACAAGCAAGTGCATGGGAGCAGTCCAGGCAGTCAGTGCACCTACAGATGTTGAAATTGTCAGGAACCCAAAAAAACTTCTCACTTTGGACAAAAACCATGTTTCTCACAGGAAAAAACTTATTTTCCTTGCGAAAGTATTGCCATCAGGATCTTTTCAAACAGTTATATCGGCGTCTTTGTCTTCTGCTTAAAATAAACCTTTTCCACTGGAACAGATTTGACATCAGAAAATAGAGAGAATGTGACCTAATAAGTTTACTTGGAAAGGATGCTATTACTGAAGATATTTATTTATGAATAAGACTCTCAGCCCAGTAATGAGTTCCCTTTGATCCTCCAATGAAGTCAAATGATATATTTATTACAGCAATTTTTTTGCAATGGAAAATACTACGATGTGGCAAATCCATCATTGTGGCTTAAAGGCTGGCTCAGGAGAGGAAATAGCTCTCATTTATACTCAAATTGGCCAATGAAAGAGAAAAATGTTCATGATAAATGCCTGCTTTAAAACTTTGGGGTTTAAGCAAATGTCCTTCATTTGGTGGAGCTGTGCCGTCTGCCTCTGTAACCTTCCAGGATCATCTCATCACTTCCCAGTGCCCATGCACAGCTAGGACATTAGCTAATCAAAGTTCTCAATGCTGTTTTGTGTTGTGTGAATCAGTCCTTGCCCCTGAGCAAACACACACAGCTTACATCACTTCAGCGTGCTCCCAGCAAAGCATTATGTCTCCCTGTTCGATCCCAGTAGTTCAGTGCTTGATCACAGGAATTGCCTCACTCTTTCTCTAGTAAGTCCCACTTCATTCCCTTGTTAGTCAGATAATCTCTCTATTCATAGAGAAGGAAAAATAACTCCTATTGCTGCATGTAGAGAGGGTAAACTGGCCTTTCCTCAGTCTGTGTTTCTTACCATGAGGTTTGAAAATGAGTGGAAGAGTTCTTCTGTTCAGTGCTGTATGAAACACTGCCCTTTTTTAGGAGTTGTAAAGAATTAAGAGGAATTCTACATTGCAGTTGAATTTTGCTCTGGTTATCTGTAACCCCACATGAAGGATATTGCCCTTGCCTGTGTGCTGCGTAACTTTTACATGGTGTTGCGTGTCTGTTCCTCTCGCATCATGTGTAGGGTGGTTTTGATTTTTCTTCTGTCTGGTTCATGATGTGTATCTAAAGCTATTGTAGCTACTTTGGAATACAGTTGGGTCCACAAATTACCATGGAGGCTCTCATTCTAGTTTTCCTGATAAAAGAATAAAACCCATCTGTAGTGAAGTACACTACCAAGCGTAATAGGGTAGGGGATTATCACACCTGAATGTGTGCACAGATGCAGATGTTTGAATTGCACAGGAAAATAAGAGCCCTGTTCCTGACTTTCTAAAACCCCTTGGCTCGCTGCAGCCACTAAGTCTGGTCAGATGATGAACCCTCGTTCTGTGAAGTACAGCCACAGCTAGCGAGCTGGACCTGCATAAGGGCACTGGGAGGGCAGGGTGGGCTATAGCTAAGTGCTCTTTGTGTTTCAGCATGTATCATCTTCAAGTTACCCATTGTTTAGAGCAGAAGCATGTTTGGACCAATATGAACTGGGGTAGAATGCAGCATCGCACTAAGTCAGGATACAGAGCCACAGCCTTTCTGGATTCTACTGGGGGAAAGCAGAGTAACCAGGCCAGGATCTCAGGCACTGTTCTGGGAAATGCAAATTCAATAAAAGGGACAGTTCTGCGTTTAGAGCATATGTTGTGTGAAATGCATTCCTGGGTGAGCCTGTGGGCAAACGAGAGCCTGATGAGATACTCACAGAGAAAATTATCTTTACGAAACAGGTACAAGCTTTGGGTTGACACCTGTTCTGAAATATTTGGTGGTTTGGACATCTGTGCTGTTAAAGCTGTCCATGGAAAGGATGGAAAAGATTATATTTTTGAGGTAAGCGATCCTCTCTTTTCAATATATGCTTTTATATATTACACCCGCCCAAGTAAAGAATATTCCTGATAGATAGGCAGTGGCTTGTTGGTGTTTCAGGAAAGGCTGTGTATTTTTGAGCAACGTTTACATCATCATACAAAGCCACATGTCCGAGTTAGTGGCAGCACTTGCTGGAAAATGTAACCATGTGGCTGGTAATGTCTTTTAGTGTCAGAGGAAATGTACACAAACTACAAAACAAACCCAAATGTGGATGTCGTATTTTCCCAGCCCTTGCGATCCCTTTCCTGAGCAGGCTTAGCAGTTTTTCCTGGAAGGTTTATAGATAGCACTATCCCAAGGGAACCCCAACAAAATTATACTTTTACATGGAGAGGGAAATTAAGAATGAAGTGGAAAGAACCTCACTTTTTTCTAACCCAAATTTTACCATTAAGATCTGATTCCTCATGCGTCAGAAGTTTCTGCCATGGGTAGGTTTGTGGAGTTTTTCATTTACCTGAAGTTTATTATGGATAAAGATAACTTTGGCCGTAAAATGACCTATGATGTGCCTATCACACAAGTCAGGATTTCTTCAGCACCTTTCATGTTCTTACAGTTTCATTCAGGAGGTAGGCAAGGGTCCGCAGAACCTCCCCGCTCCAAAAGAGGTTGATGTTTGCTAAAGAGAGTAAATAAGAGTGCTTTTTCTAAACCATGAGAGTGACCTGAGATGACGGATTAACCCTTTCTCGTTCTTTGTGGCCATTTCTAACAGAAGGGCTTTGTAGAAGTGAGACTCTTTTGTCCCAGTGTCAGACAGCTCCGAGTATTCTCTTCTAGTTTCGCAAATCTGTTTATCACTGTTGCAATTGCTAATAATTCCCAAGTCAATCAGTGCCACTTTAAAGCACCAAGCAGGTTGCAGCATTAAATCTTCAGCAAAACAAGCAGCACTAATCGCTACCTCCTGAGACACTGAGGAAGAGTTCAAGAAGCCCCATTTCCTTGGGCAAATGGGAGCTTGCTGTGCCTTATTCATTGTCAGAACTCACCATAGCATAGAATTTAGGATTCCATACAAAGCCTCCTCTGTTGCTCCTTCACATAGGAGCAGTCTTTCCCTTGCACCGCACCCCGAGATTCCTGTTAAATCTGTAATGCTTGACCCAGTGAAACCTGGATGAGATGTGAGTGACCACTCTGACTTCTGGTGATAGAATATAGAGGAGATCCCTGAACATAAGGCTTGTCCCGTGTGCTGCTTCACAGCTTGGCTGCAGCCATGTGTGCAGCTCAGACATACCCACGTACTTGGAAGGTACTGGTGGCTGCTCACAAGTAAGCTCCTCTTCAGCAGATGGGCTTTGGCAGCCTCCCATGTGCCGTTTACTGCTTTGTGAGATATGCAGTTCCCATAGCTCTTAAACATCTCCAAGGATGGGTCTCAGCATTTTCTACACGCACCCATTTGTCTAAGTTCATTACATAGGAGCTAGTTCATTCTGATTTGGCTGGCCTTAGTTCAATAAATGTCAACCCCACTACTTAAACTATAGAACAAATGTAGATGACTTTGAGACGTAAGATCTTAGTTGTCTTACCTCATACAATAGTAGTTAAAACCTGAAAGGTTGCATGCAAGAAGACACAAAACTAGAGTAGGATTGCAGGGGTTTGAGAATGAAATAGCCACTGCAAATTGTCTAACTGACCATGAGGCTACCTCACTTCCTGCTTCAGAATAAATCCTGTTTTCCATGCCAGAGACTGTCATGTATTTAAAGACCAGAATTGTAAGAATTGCAGGAGACGTGATGAACTGGATTTATGGAGCATTTTAAGTAGTGTACTTAATAGGTGTTGCAAGTAAGAGAAAGAGTGGATGGAGCGTGATAATTCTTGCTGTTCTATAGAATCAGCTGAATTGTTTGGAAGATGGTAATGCTCACCAGCGAAAATGTTTAGAATCTGTATAAGACATTGAAATGTAGAATTGTTTGCAAAGTTCACATCCAGCACAACATCTACAGGATTTATGATCTTTTGTTACTAAAAAGCCATCTTACATCAACAGTTGTTACACTATAATTTTAACAGTTATTGCACTATAATTCCATCGTACAACAAAGAGTACAAGACTGTCTGCACCAGCAGAGGGGAAAAATACTGCCTTTTGTCTCTACTCTCAGCATGGGGAAGTGATTGTGTTATTAAAGCCAACATGCCGCATTGAAGAACCAGTGGTTGAGCAAGACAGTCCATAAATACTGGGGTCACCTAGTCCTGCAGGTGTGATCTGGCAGGGAACACACACACTTCCTAATGTATGGAATGGTGTATGCAGACATGTTCTTCCTGATTTTTTAGTTAACATTCAACCCATGTAACACCCATTAGGAAAGCCTACCTAAATGTCATCCAGCTTCAGTGTGAATATGAATTAGGGTAGAATTCTACTAAAGGATCCTTCATATATTCATATATGGACCAAAATTAACTTCAGAGGGATTTTCTGTGCTAAGGTTGGGAAAGCAGCACTTTACAGGACTAGCTGCTTGGTACATAGCACATGTTTTGACAGTGGTGTTTGACAAGAGCATTAGGACCTGCAAAATCCAAGGCAATAGTTTAAAGATATCTGCAGTGTTTTAAGTATTACATCTAACAAGTGACAATGCTTAAA
The DNA here is from genome assembly GCA_025447955.1 of Psilopsiagon aurifrons. Taxonomy (NCBI): domain Eukaryota; kingdom Metazoa; phylum Chordata; class Aves; order Psittaciformes; family Psittacidae; genus Psilopsiagon; species Psilopsiagon aurifrons. The sequence continues at coordinate 9,677 of JAOEHY010019636.1, read as the reverse complement.
AAATCCATTCTCAACTAATGTTAGAAAATATAACATGTAAGTGAATTTTTAGATTACTGTTTCTGGAGGGTTACTAATTAATTTCATACTGTCCTTTTCTAACCTATACCAATAATTTTATTGGTTTAGTTTGTAGCCATTCAACTGCTTTGTAATGGTCATTTTGTCATTCTTTGGTTTCACGTTCTGCTTTCTTTTATTCCCCAATATCATGGAGCAACAAATTGTGCCAGTGGCTGATATTAGATAATCAGTACACCATCGTGTGTCATGAAGCTAATATTCTAGCTGTACTTGTTAAAAAACACCACTAGAAAGTGATTCTTTTTCTATGCTCTAGGATGTTCCGCGTACATTGCAGGTAAGAAGGTGTTGGTGCTTACTGCTGGGTGCAGGCGTCTTGCTCCACCTCTTCAATAAGGGTCACCATATTTTTTTCTAGTTTCTGTTGTATCTGTATTTGGTTAAAAGGAGGAGAATTTTTTAAATGACTTGCTCTTCTTTTAAAGCCTCATTGCCATTCAAGTTCTGTAGTGTGCTTGCTGTGTAAGTCGAGTAATGGCTGTTCAGGAATAATATGGAAGGCTTGAACTTCAGTGACAGAAAAAGCTTAATACACTGAAGTGTAGTTGTAGACACTTGATTTCTGCATACATAAACCTTGTTACGAAATACATATGCAGATCTTTATTATTGTTAGCTTCTTGTAGGCATCTCCCTCATGGGATGAGACCAAGTAGGTTTCAGTGTAATAGGAAACCAAGAAATTGCATTATAAGTATAGCTTCTCACATTTTATAGCGTTGGGTGCTAGATTTGGTCCATTTTATAGATTTGGGTCAGTTTCCCAATGCTTCTTTGTGTGTCACTATTTTCGTGTTTCTGTAGCCATCTAGAGACTTATGGACATTTGAACAAGCTTCATTTGAGCAACATTTGAAGCCAAATGCTACTACTGTTTTCTAAACTTTATAAGAAGGATACATTTTTAGTTTACCTTTCATCTTTCCACCCTGCTATAAGTGTAGGGGAATTTTGAAGGATGTCATTGTTCCTTCTGAAATGCAGTTGGGAGATACTTTATACATCCCCAGAAAAAAATCCAGAGCAATTTGAAGACAGGAAGGGCAAAATATTGAGGTCATAATATTACTCAAGCCCAATACAACCTGTGTTTTTCTGTGCAGCTACAAGATCTCTGCAGTTTTCTTAGATGGAGACTGTAAGAGGTAACTGATTTTTAAAAGAGCATGGTTTTCTAGAGGCTGTTCCCTGGAAGACATCGTCTTCTCTACAAGAGAAGTGGTTCTTGTCTTGTACTGCTGCCCTCCAAAGAACTATCTCCAAACCCCTACTAGGGAGCAATGAGCTACTTAAAGAATCACCTTGAAGGAAGGGTTGTCAGGTTGATCAGGAGGAAGGTGAAGCTACTACCCTGTGTAACAGTCTCAGCTATTCGTTAGGGTCTGTTCTTTTCACCTCAGTTGGAATACTCAGCTGCCCAGCGTCACGATGCCAGAGACAAGCTGTAGAAACAAGGATTTCATTAACACAACATTGCAGCATACAACTTTTTAACTGGGTCACCAGTTCTTGCTAATAAGGCATCAAAATAAGGTCCATTAAACTTTAACTTCTTAAATAGACTTTTAATCTTTAAATTAACACTTCTGTAGTTTAAATAGCAGAAGAAACAGATACTTGCACATTGTTCAGGTTCCTGACTCTGCTGATTATATTTCATGATTCATTCTTGGAAGACCAGAGCTCTGGGAAGCTAAACAAAAGCTCTTATCATGATGATGAATGCAGTAAAGGAGAATACATGTAACAGAATCTTAAACTGGCCTCACAGGCAGTCCCCCAAATTTTGCTCAGAACTGAATGGGTGGATGGCTGTTGCAGATGTCTTATTTCTACTTTCTTCATTTTTCTCTCAGCTGTATTAAAATTAGCTTCCAAGTGTTTTATAACCTAGAAAGATGGAAACCATTTGGGTTTCATGAAGAATGTTTTCAGCCATTGTAAACCAATATAAGAAATGAAGAAACAGATTATTTTATATGGTTTTTGAAGTTGTGGTGTGATAGATACTATTTCTGAAGGTGCTGCAGTCCGTCGGACTTCTAGGACATGTACCACTCATTCCAGAGTATATCCACTGTGTAAGGTGCAGTGATCCAGCACCAGTGCTATGTCACTGGTTCAATGAGCACAAGCCTCTAATCGTAGACTCATAGAATAGTTAGTGTTGGAAAGGACCTTAAGATCATAAAGTTCCAACCTCCCTGTCATGGGCAGGGACACCTCCCACTAATGATGTACTCTGGGCACCTCCCGCTAATGATGTGCTCCTGGCTGCTCAGAAGTTCCTGAGCTTGCTTATTCTTCTGTCTTCATTGCACACATTTCCAAACTTCAGTACCAAAGACTGAACAAAGACATGAATATATGTTCTGCTAGAACTAGTTGGTGATACCCATGTAAGTGGTGTATCACAGGGTTTAGATGCACTCAGATTGGCAAGGATCTCTGGAGTTCACCTGGCCCAACTTTCCGCCCAAAGCATGACAAACAACGTTGCTCAGAGAGAAGAGAGGGAGATGTTTCTTACTATGTCTGCCGGTGTTGTAGATACCAGTCTCCTATAATAAACAGATCTTACAACCTCTCTCGAAATGTAACTGTATCTCTAAATCTGAGATTTGGCAGGTAAATGCGTGCAGAAGTGGCAAATAAGCATGGACATTTTTTTTTGCATATGTACTTGGCTTTCCATCCATTGAAGAATATCCTCTATTCAGGTTAGTAAGGGAACTAAATCCAGCTAAAATAGCTGATAAAGTCAGAAGTCTCTCATTTTGTGTTCTGATACTGTTAGAAATTTTGAACATTTAGGAGTCTAAAATTACTCTTTTGGTGATACAAAGTTACAGTTAAGACCACATCTATCAGCTGAGATTCCTATTTCTGAACCAAGGAGCGTGCCTACATTTCCTAATTGGACTTAATATAGCTTAATTATTCCTAATAGGACTTAATATAACCTAATAAGAAAAAAATCATCTTTTTCAGTGAACTCTTCTGGGCCTTATTTTGAAAGGAACAGATTGAATCCCCTGACATTTTCCAGACACCATTCCAGAAATAATGACATCAGCTGTTCTTTTACGCAAAAAAGTCAATTATGTGAGATAGTTAATGAAGGGGGCAAATGTCCTTTGCTAGGACACTAGTTTCCATTTGAATGGACCAATAACTGTTGGCCTGCATGAACAGCATCAGTATTTTGGGCTCCACCATAAGAACAGTTACTCACTGGTTTCTTTTTCCCATAATATTTCTGATTTCTGTATCTTGTCAAAGCACCTGACAAATACCTTTTTACATTTTAAATTAGCAACATCTACACTTGTTATACGTGACCATCTTCATGTTGTCTTCAATACACAATGAACCACACTCTACTAATAGGGGAGTGAATACAGGTAAAATTCATTGTGATGTTCAACTGTTATTTTACAGATTAAACCAATCTCTTTTACACATTCCCGTCAAAGTCCTTGCATTTTTCTCAGAGATATTCACTGTATTTTCTATATATTTTACCCTTTTTTCAATCTACTACGTTTGCAACAAACAAATTCAGCTTCACGCAGGGACTTTGGACATAGAAATCATTTCTTTGGTTTGTTTTCATTGCAGATTAAACCAAGACCATATAAATGTGTCTGTAGTCACTGGATCCTTCATCTAGGAATGCTTGATTCACTTTTCCAGCTGTTCTTACTTTTAGTGCAGATGTTATTCACCCACTACAGGAGGGACTGTAACACTTTCCTAGCAGTAACCACTGATTTGCTGCTGTACTCTCCCTTCCCGACTCCTCAGGTGTGGTTACATTTCCAATTACAAACCATTCCTGCATCTACTATCGAGACCTCAGGGAAAGCCCCGGGATGACCTAATCTCCAGTCACTCCCTGACTTCTCAGAAGTCACAGCATCTCTTCTTACGTCCCATCCAGTCTTAAATGACCGTCTCAAAGTGAAAGTTTCTTGTAATGTCAGTTACTTTTCCCATACTTAGAGCTCTTAAATCAAAGTCTGTATCAGCCTCTGCCTTTACAGTCGAACTTTTCACCACAGTTGGAGACATCCAGGTCCCAACCAATCAACACAGAGAAGGAACACGTGTGACACAGTGACACAGCCTGTTTGCTTCTCTTGCAGACCAAAATGAATGTTTTTTCTCCATCCTCACACTCTCAGGCATGGACCTTCAAAATTCCCCTGATTTGCAATGAAATTCATTCCTCCTTGCCCTGCACTTACCGATCATTATCATATCTTCTGTATGTCATATTTTTTTTTTTCCATATGGAAACCATGTATCACTATTCTGACTCCTTGGGCACTGTGACCTGCAAGCCCTCTGTCTGGTCTCGCATGTGTCTCGTACTGCAGCATCCTGACAAACCCCTTTTTCTTCCACTGTATGACAAGAGTTCTTTACCTTTACCCTTCCTTCAGGTGCCCCAACTGTCTTTCTCAGCACCCCTTAGGCTGGGTCTTCGTAAAGCTCTAAGCAAGAGATCTTAATACTTTGGTAGCAAACATACTGTGTAAGAGAACTGTGTTTGGGCAATGGCAGAGTAGTTTCTCCTTCAAACATGATGATCTCTTTGTAGTTACTGATGCCTTATAATTACACTTGCTCCTTTAGTAATCCCATCCCAATGCCTTTCATATTCATCAGAGTAAAACAGCATTTCTCATTCTTGCAGCCCAAATTTCAAGAATTTGCCTTAGCCACAGTAGAGGCAGAGGGCACTCATTAAAGGGTCCCATCACTGAAAGGTGTTTTGGTTTGTCACAGCATTGTGTTGAACTGAACACGTAGTTTCTGTTAGTACTACTCATATATATAATCAGACTCCTAGTTTCATGCAAGTATGTGGTAAGTGCATTTCAAAATACACTTTCTGGGTGGTAAGAGGAATGAATTCCATAGGATTGGTTACTGAAATGCGTATCAATGAAAGACAGAAGCGATATGAATTAAGTGACCCTCATTATAGTGCCCCATGTTTTTACTGGCATCTGCTAAAGTAACGTATTTGATTTTATGAATTACAGATGTCTTTTTTCTATGAAACCCTCCCAGTGGAGACTGCGGGATTTTGAAGAGCTGAACTAGGTGCTGAGAGAAACATAAAACCTGGCTGCTTTAAAATGGCATTTTCAAACTAGGACAGACTGTAAATAGACTGTTTATAAACAGGATGCTCTGTGCATGCTTCAACTTTGTCAAGTCCTCTGAAGTGAGGGAGCTCCAGTATGACACTCCTGTTAGTCACTCACAGCTTTTAAAAACTGGGGGTGTTACCCAAACTACGTTTTAATTCTTAAGATCATTTATTTCAAACATTACTGATTGCTGCTGGCATTGTTTTACTGGGCAGGAAGTTGGACTCCGTTCTCTTAGAGACAAAAAGACAACAAAACCCACCCAATGTGGAACATTCACATTGTTGTTAGCATCTTTGCCAAGGAGTAGCAGGTTAAGGTCTCTCCAAGAGTCCCAGCAGCAGTAGCAGAAGGGAGAGGCTGTGCCCATGCAGTGCTGGGTGTGAACTGGTGCTCTCCTCCCTCCCAGCACTGCCAGTGGTAGAGCCCCTCCAGCTCCAGCAACCCACAGCCTCCACCCACCCATATTGCCTCCCAGGTCCAGTCAGGTATTGAACTGACCAACAGTGTCCTGCAGTGGGAACGCTTTTAAGCCTTGGTAATGTTCTACTCTGCTATTCGTGACATTTCACTTTGGGAGCAGCAGTGATCTTGATAACTTGATGCCTCCTTTCTCTTTGTACACATTGGCTTCTCTTAGTAAAACACCAAAACACACCTTAGCTTCCTGTCATTCCAGACATGGCATTTGACTCAGCACTTGTTCAGTGTTAGGTTCCGTGTCTTCAGCCAACAATATTTGTTCACGTCTGGTAATTGGGATTTCAACAACATCAAAACCTGGCCAAGTGACAAAAGGTCATCAAGGGTACATGGCTGTGATTTTTAATGCCGTGAGCATTAGAATCCACCTCAGGATGTGAAAGGGCAGCTATGCTTGAAAATATTGTCTTCAAGAAACATAGGATCTCCTCTACTGAAGTGGACACGAAGTTCTGAGCTCTCAAAGCTTCTTGTTTTTATGCTTAGCCATAGAACTCTGCTTCGCCCACATGTTCTGATGAACACAGCAATGTTTCCTAAGGAAACTTGTAGACATAGAAGTGTTTAAACTTAGCCATTTGGTCAGAACCCCGTCCTGCAGACCTTAATCCCGTCTAATCCTTTGGCAGGACCTTACTTGAGGCAGTTTGTTTCACAGGCATTCCAAATGATTATTTTAATGTAAGTGGAAGGTAAGCAAAGTGAGGTTTTCTTCACACAATTGTGAAACGCAGAACTGTTGCTTCTGCAGTTGGGTGTGTGTGGGGAAGGTTAATGTAGTGAGGGGGGAAACTCTCTCTCTGAAAATCCTATGTTTTATACTGGACAACCAAACATCCGATGCCCTTCACACTGCCATCAACACATTCTAACATTCAGTCATTAATAACACCTCGAAATCGAGTCTTGCCACAAGATTTCGACATCTTCTCTTCAACTACACGAGCTGGGGAGCTAACACAAATAGCTGAGGCACCAGCTTGCAGCAGAATGCCCAACTGAAGAGCTGAGAGTCACCCTCTCTAGCCAAAATAGGCCTGCCAGTTCCCAAAGCAGGGCTCTATTTCTGGTCCTTTTGCTAACAATTGGATAGGAGTGAGAGAAGTTTAAAGTTTTCAGTGGCCATTAGTACTTACATGTAAGTAGCCTGAGGCTGCAAGAGTCCTCCAGCACTATTGACTCTGTTGGACCTTTTCAGGTTCTATTTATCTGCAATAAATAAGGGACTTTTGAAGTCAAAGAGATAGGGGTTGTGTATTTTGGAAGTACTAAAACACCTTCATGAAACTCACTGATCCTTGTGCAGTTGGGCAGAAGCCAGGAGGATCCCTTGCTATTGATTCTTGCCTTCTTCACCCACCACCTTCTCTCTACAAGCACAGCTGATGGGTATCTGCTGCAGAATTTGCTACACTGGTGAGAAAACTTGGGTGAGATTTGGCAGTTTTCCACAGACTGAAAGATGGGCACAACCCAGTTTGTACAAAGACACCTACTGTATCAGATACAGTCACATCCGTACAGTATGTTACTGCTAACCTAAACCCAACGGCTTTATGCTGGGCAGTTTCTTCTTATTATTAATACTATCATTTTTATTGTCATTTGTGATCCCTACCTATGAGAAAACACCAGCATGCAGGGCTGCAGGTACCTTGCCTTAATAGCTTTGACGTGTATTGCAAAAGGATTGCGGCTTCTCAAGAGTGATTTAAGTCTTTTTACTGTTGAAACAAAAATGGCCAGTGTCATTGTGAATAATACTTGTGGTTGTTATGCTTTTATTTCCCCTGAAACAAACACAGATGCTCCCAAAGTAGATACACTGCAGAAGTAACAAGTATTCTGTAGAGATAACAAATGCTTGTAGTCCACTGAAGTGACTGAATTCAGGATTAGTTTTACTTAGCTGAGCAGCTGAATTAGATACTCACTGAACACTAGTAACCTGCACATTTAGGTTGGAAATGTGCCCATTTTTCTTTGCCTCTCTGATATCCTGCTTTCTCTGTAGAAATACCTGGGCTTTTCATCAGCTGCACTGCAGCCATACTGCTTTTCAGGAAAGCATATCAATAATAACAAGGTCTTATGTCAATTTTTTCCTTTGCCAGTATGGATCCAGCCTTCCCTAGCAGAAATCCAACACTAGCTGGGAAGATGAAGTTTTAGTTAGCATTTGCACCTTCGAATCAGCTGATGAACATGGTAGGAGCCACAAAAATACCTACGAGAGAAGATTTCCAGAGCTGTCTCTTGGAGCACACGCAATTCCGTTAGGTGTTCAGCAGAACACTGAATAGCACAAGAAATCTCATGTTCTTTATTGCTCTGTGCTTCCCACAGGAGTTCCCCAGAGCATCTATGTCCACATGTCATCCTGAACCTGTCTATTGCTTGGAAACTGGGGAGGGATGACATTGTAAAGTTGTTCTGTGCTTGGGCTTTTGCTTTTCTGATGTAACATACACCATTCCTACAGACCTGTTTGACTTCACTTAAAACCAACTGTGTAAATAGGTGACCTGGCATCTATTGAAGGACATGTGGAATAAGTTTACTGTGGTGCCTTCCCAATAGCTGATGTGTGACCTTATTTTGCAGGTCATGGACTGTGCAATGCCTCTGATTGGTGAGCACCAGGCTGAAGACCGGCAACATATAACTGAACTAGTCGTAAGCAAAATGAACCAAATGTTGTCCAAAACTCCTATACCATCTCCTCAGAGACCCACTGCCACTCAACAGCCCCAGGTAGGAAACTCTGGATTGTAAAATAGGGCATCTTATTCCATAATTTTAAGCTCAAAGTTCTCCTCAAAGAATTTGGCTGGAAAACTGTGCAGACATACCCGGAACTACAAGGATTAAAGAACTTCTCAACATGTTTTCTAGGTTTGTCATATTAAATGAGATCATTTCCAGATAGAATCAAGAACTGGAACTGTTGGTGTGTTTTTGCCAGTAAAACGGTAACTGGATTCAGTGAATTGCCAGGCTTTGTACTGTTTTGTTCCAGTTACATCTGCAATGGAAATAATAAGCACTGTCGTAGACGATCTGTGCCCTGACGATGTTGGAAAGAATACTAAGATAATAGTTACTGTTCTTGTAAGAAATGAATTACATGATAAACTTTCGTGTGCTGCAATTCAGAGAAGTACCTTACAAACCTAGGAACCTCCTGAAATATGTTTAGCATACCGGAAAACTAGTGTTTAAGGTTGAAAATCGATGGATTTCACTTGTTTTATCTTACATGGCCTGATAGTTAAAATGTGGGGATGCAGAATTCTGCCCTAGCCTTGCTACCAGCTGGCTTTCAGACTTTGGAAATTATCTTTTTGTTTCCATTGCCATGCTTAGAAAATGTGAAGTTTATTTTACTGATCCTTTAAATAACTTCTGAGAGTGTGGTATTTTTGTAAAAGGCTCTAAAATGTGAAAGTTTTGCCTCTGCATTGGAGGGACAGGATTTGATGAGTGGACTATTAGATGGTTAGGGAATTGGCCAGATGGCTTTGTCAGAGTTAAAGTCAATGGCTCAGTGTTCAAATTGAAACCAGGAACAAGTGGTGTCCTTTAAGGGTCTGTACGGAGACCAGTCCTGTTTAACATCTTCGTTAAAGACATGTGTATTGGCATTGAGTGCACCCTTAGCATGTTTGCAGATGACACCAAGCTGAGTGGCGAGGTCAACATGCTGGAGGAAAGGGATGCTGTCCATTCTCCCCCTCTGCTGTGCTCAGTGGAGACCCCCCCCCCCTCCCCCCGCAGCCTTGATCCAGCTCTGGGGCAACAGAACAAGAGGGATGTGGAGCTGTTGGAGCGAGTCCAGAGGATCCCATGGAGATGCTGCGAGGGCTGGAGCGGCTCTGCTGTCAAGCCAGGCTGAGAGAGCTGGGCTGCTTCAGCCTGCAGAAGAGAAGGCTCCTGAAGGGGAGA
>JAOEHY010019635.1:20861-41859 GCA_025447955.1 Psilopsiagon aurifrons | reverse complement strand
CTGGAAGGCTGCTATGAGGTCTCCACGCAGCCTTCTCTTCTCCAGCCTGAACAGCCCCAACTTTCTCAGCCTATCTTGTACTATACTTATGGAAGGATAAAAGTTTGCAAAATAGGGCTGTGCTTTTAATTTTAAAGAGAGTTTTCCTGTTCTGTTAGTGTTTTCACTGCAAGGGAGTATTTTAAAGGGATTTCTCAAGTATTTTACCTTACCGAGTTTACGTTATGTGATTAAGGTGAAGTATATCCAGTACTTTTTCCTTCCCACTGTATTGCTGATTGTATGTGTGCTAACTCAAAATACAATGCTTTAACACTAACGTAAAAGCTTATAGACAATGATAATGTAGATGGTATCAAGCTGTCTCCCCTACCATTAGCATATCCAGTCATAATGATCATAGAATCATAGAATTGTTTGAGTTGGAAGGGACCTTAAAGATCATATTGTTCCAACCGCCCCTGCCATGGGCAAGGACACCTTGCACTAGACCAGGCTGCTCAAAGCCCTGTCCAACCTGTCCTTGAACACTGGCAGGGATGGGGCAGCCACAGCTTCTCTGGGCAGCCTGTGCCAGTGCCTCAGGAGCCTCATAGTGAGGAATGTTTTCCTAATGTCTAATCTAAATTTCCCCCTTTCAGTTTAAATCTCCCCTTGTCCTCTCCCTACAGGCGCTTGTAAAAAATCCCTCTCCCGCTTTCTTGCAGGCCCCTTTTATTTATTGGAAGACTGTTACAAAGTCAACAGGGGAAGCAACTCTAGTGGATACTGCTGGATTTTTGCACATGCTGCAAGTGCTGGCACAGATATCGCAAGGGCGCAGCCACCCACTATAAATTTCCATTTAGACAGAAACTGAGTCTAGATAGACTGATCTGAGCAGTCTGCCCAACTAAACTGCAGTTTTTATATCACAAAATTTTGTCCAAGATACTGGCTGCTGTTATCCTTTCTGTACTGGCTTTGCCGTCAGAATTTATTTCTGGTGGAGTTTAGGATAATGTGAGGCTCTAATCTTAGTAGCTGTTTTCTCCATCTACCTGTGCTACTTACATTTAAATAAATCACTCCTCCGTCTTGCTTTATATTCTCAAAGAAAAGCAGTTTTGTGTGTTGTATTGCACCCGGCTGATAAGCCTGACCATTAGCCTCAAGCATGTACTTTTCTTCATATTTCTTTCCCCTTGTTTATAGGGAACAAAAGTCACAGGGAAAACTGGACGATTAGAGGCACTTCCAGCTGAGTTTAAGCCGCTGCGTATGACATGCAGAAATATAATTTAGACTTGCACAGAACTTCTTATCCAAAGCTTTGAAAATAGGTCAGTGGTAAAATATATAACAGGTGGTAAAACTGGTAGAGGAGAGGGGGAATCACCAGTGCGAGGTTTCACAAGAAATGAGCAAAGCCCTACAGGACCTTGAGCCCCATACATCACGTACATTTGAAATTGGCTCAGGTACTGGGTGGGAGACACAATACCTGTGGTTTACAATATGGTTAGGAGGGGCAGTTCAGCTTATTTTGCTATGGATTTTGGGAGTGTAAAGGTGAAACTAAATTTAGGATTTGAGTTCTTCTGTTGTTTTATGTTAAACTTTGTGTTAGATTATAAACTTTGAATTGTAGTTGGTATTTTACCCAAAAAAAGTGTGATGTTTTCAAAATAAGGAAGCTTGCCACAGTATGAACAAAATGCCTTGATTTCATTTTTCCAGGTAGGGATCCCATTTTGCCATTTAAGGGAGAAAATGTAGCTGGAAAGACAGGGTAATATTGTAGCATTATTTTAACTTCCAAAGCATGAGATGTCTGAGGTGGTTTATGCTCACTATTCACTTGAGCTCAGCTCTGTTCTCTGAAAACCATTGAGGAAGCTTTGAGGAGTTTGTTGTAAATCCTTGATCCAGGGATGAATTATGTAGGACTGTGTTAGAGCTGTCCTATAATAGTCCTACAGATGTCACAGGTTACTTTGCCCTGGTGTTCCCCTTTCCCCTTGGTACGGTATTACCTCTGATCTGCATCTTTACATACCTTGCTTTTCCTTGGCCTGGGCACAGGAGAGTGGCTTTTACAGGAACTCACTTTAGCACAGCCATTAACAAGGTCTCAGCACAGAAGAAACTCAGGATTGACTCTTTTAGGGCTAATTTTATGAGACTCCCATAAGTTTCCCAAGCAGCGTAAAGTGCACTGGACAAAAGAATTCACTATAGATTTTGTGGTATTAAGTCTACTTAATGGCATGTATATACCTTTTTCTAAAAATGAAAAAACCCTTCAGTCTTTTGTTTGTTCCCTGTGCAGATCACATAGGTGTAAATCTTGGAGTTAATCCCTCTGCACCAATGGTTGGATATTTAGTAACTTGTCTGCTATCTAAGCAGCAAAATGAATTATCTAGATAATATCTCTACTAGAAGGCCAGGTGCTGAGCATTGTAGAAAGTCTGGCTGTGTGATACAGGTTTCTTCAGTGAGCAAGAGTTTGGAATGCTTCCTTTTGGTTTGGTTTTGATCTAAGCATGAAATGCATATTATTCTATTTTTGCATATAGCATAACACTTCTGAACTGTGACTGTAAGTAGATCTTTGTTATTATTGCTGTGCTAGAATACATGGTTATTGCTGTTATTGGCACAAAGCAATAAAACAATGCTCAGCAATTCATAATCCAGGAATATGGCTTTCCCATTAAGGGTAATCAGCTGTCACAGTTCAGCATTTTGATGACTTTGGGAGATGGCAGGTGCTAGAATATCTTGTACTGGAGTACTTCATGCCTGAAGTTATAAACTGTATGTTTTATATATCAATAACTTTTAACTGTGATAAAGGTATGTTTAATATGGATTGCTTTGTGGGGGGATTTCACGGTTCAGAAGGATATAGAAAACTGTGAGTGCTGTTTCAGAAATGAATTCTCTGGGGTTTTGCAGCCCAAAGAGCAGGTGGTAAGCTTTTTGCTGAGGCTTGGCCACACATTTCTGTTGCTCTTTGGTTTTGAGTAAGTCAACCTTCCGTGCTATGATTGTATCTGATTTTCAGACCATAAAATGCCAGTTTATGTCTTCTTATGAGTAAATGAACTCATCAGCAGTCCTTGCTGGTGTCTTGAATTATTCCAGCAAATGACAGTGTTTCCAACAAGGCTATTGAGAGAGCTTCAAGGTAATTAATTGTGCAGTAACACACTTTGCTCATTACTAAAATACTTTATGATCACTTAGGCATTCAGTCTTGGAGGAGTATTTGTTTGAATGCCAGTGACCCAAATGCCTGTATCCAGTGTTGCTGCGTATGGGAAAGTGTACATTGCAAAGGCTTTGTCAGCCTGCAGTGTTGTGTTTGAGAGTATTGCTCTTGTGAGATCCCACCTGGAGTACTGTGTCCAGCTTTTGGGGCCCCCAGCACAAGAAGGATGTGAACCTGTTGGAGCAAGTCCAGTGCAGGGCCACAGAGATGATCTGAGGGCTGGAGCACCTCTCCTGTGAAGACAGGATGAGAGAGTTAAGCTTGTTCAGCCCGGAGAAGAGAAGGCTCTGGGGGTACCTTCTAAGCAACCTTTCAGTACCTAAAGGGGGCCTACAAGAAATCGGAAAAGGGACTTCTTACAAAGGCATGTAGGGATAGGACAGGGGGTAATGGCTTTAAACTGAAAGAGAGTAGATTTAGATTAAATACAAGGAAGAAGTCCTTCACAATGAGGGTGATGAGGCGCTGGCATGGGTTGCCCAGAGAAATTGTGGCTGCCCCATCCCTGGCAGTGTTCAAGGCCAGGTTGGATGGGGCTTGGAGCAACCTAGTCTAGCGAAAGGTGACCCTGCCAATGGCAGGGCGTTTGGAACTGGGTGATCTTTAAGATCCCTTGCAACCCAAACCATTCTGTGGTTCTATGTTTGTATGACAGAGTTAAAGATCATATGTGACCAAAATGAATAGCTGTCTGGCACATTAGTAACTCCTTGGACTGTCACGGTAGTCCATGTGAAAATTCACATATTTCAGGATCCAGTTATGTCCTTAATGGCAAGCTCAATTCTCCTTGCACATCCAATTAACAAAAAACCTCTCAGTAAGCCATCAGGTTTTTTGGTTTTGGGTTTTGTTGGGTTGTTTTTTTTTCCTTTTTAGCTTTTTGCTTATAGGCTCTATGTGTGAATTCCCATTGGCTTCTTTAGGAAAGAGGTCATGTGTAGATATCTGTGTATGAGTACATTTCCACAGGATAGTGGAGGTAGCTGTGCATGCTTTGTGTACATAGGAGGCTATGTAATAAATGCCAACATTCTGTAGACATCTTTGAAGTTTCTCCTTCAGTATGGATGAAAAGGACAACCTTCTTACTGGTGGTTATTTGACTTCGAATCAATATTCAGTACCTTTAGGAAAAGCAGCATTAAATTTGTGTTGCTTTGTGTGTGGTTAATGAATGCTGCAGTCACCAGAAAGCAGCATATGTCAGCCCTCTTTTGTGGCACATCATTTTGAAATGGGCATGTTGCATGGTTACATTTGAGCTTTCTTAACATGCGTTTCTTGACATCATTGAGTTTAGGCATGAATTTTGGGATTATGACAGTTTGACTGACAGGAGAAGTCTTTTAGGAATCAGGAGGGCATGTTTGTTCAGAAATGGATGAAGATGGATTTGAGGAAAGCTACAGTTAAACTGGAAGAGTTGTCATGTTTCAAACTCTGTGAAATTGTTCAGTGTCTTTCTGTGAAGTTGATCATCTGTGAAACACTTGAAATGCACACGTACCTCTAACAAATATGGTGAAACTTTTGTAAAGTCTTTTGAGAGCCATTGCTGGCAAGCTTGTAAGGCGTTCATGCAAATGTAAAACTTTAACTAATTTGTATATAAAGAATTTGTATTTAAAAGAACAGCTTTCATTGTACAGGTATTTTGTAGTTGTTAATTTGGGGGAAAATAGGTGTGAGAAAGTTCTTGACTCACAGGAGAAGAAATGGTTTACATCGCAGAGAGTGTTTACTCACTTGAATTTTTGGATTAATTAAAAGGGGGCCAAGCCTGCAGCAGGTAACCGTAGTGGTGTAAATGAGGTCTGTGTGGGAAGGCTGAGAAGTTAGTGCAAACCAGCTGTTGAGGAGATTAGTTGAACAGCGTAGATATTTTAAATAAAAGTGGTATTTATTTTGCATTGGTTCATGATTACCATAGATTGAACTGAATCAATGCTACTGTAAGATTTTATTGTCTGTTTTATGTAGTTGTCTGACAGACCATCGGCAGGTAGGCAATATGAGCCAAATTTAAACCAGTTACATATAAATTCTCAGGATCAGAGCTACTGAACACTCCTTTATACCAGTTTTCTATGAGCTGACCGCTTCTTTTTCACTACAAAAACTTTTCTGTTGTTAATCTGATACTCCCATGTAATCCAGATAAAGCTTTATTCGAAAGGCTGACATGGCAAATGGAAATTCCTGAAAGCAGTTTGACCCCACTGAAATTTCTGTGGCCTGGTTATGCTTTTGGTAGTCAATTAAAGTCTGCTGCTGTTGTTGGCTTACTCATGGAGTTCACCTGATTGCTTTCTATTTCTATGTAAGACTATATATGGATGTTTAACTAATTTTCATCATAAAAATAAAAAACGGGGCAACAAAAGCTTGCTTTGGACCTGACTTTTGTTTACTTAAGCAATACTGAAAGGTTACATGTGCTGAAAAGAATAATTGATTTGGATAGATAGGTGTAGTATTAAATGATTCTGATGTATTAATACTAACTGTTGGTTTATCAGATTAATACTGTGTTGCAGCATTTCGTCAGAAAGTCCCTAACCTCTTATGTGTAAGAAGCATTATTCTGAATAGTAATAACAGATTTATGGCTTTGGTGAGTGAGAAGGAAACTAGAAGTTTTCTTACATGGTCCAATTTTGTGTCTTTAACTTAAGATAAAAAATTTATTCTCCTCATAGTTCAGAATAGCATTTACAGCCTTTTGGGTTTCATGAAGTTAATTTTGATGTACTTAATTTCAAAGCTGCTAAGATTTTGAATGATGTTTTTGTGCAAACTGTCATTATAAACTGTAATAATAAGATGTTTTTTTAAAAAAACCAGATGAGGTACTCTGCCTAAAATCCTAAATAGGTAGGGTATTTTAAGGAAATTTTCAGATAGTTTTAGGCCTACAGTAAGGAAATGTAACAGCATGCCCATTCTGCCTAGTTCTTTCAGCAAATGTATTCCAACCTTAGAATTCTTAATGTCATTTCCATCTCTGCCTTTTACTTGAATGGGGTCAGGATAACATGACCTGTAGTTAAACTATGAATGAAAGTGTATTTAAGAAGTTTCAAATGACTTTCACCATCTATGTTAACTATAGCACCTACTTCTTTTACTGGAGCTTCAGCTATTACTGGAGTCTCTCCAGTTAAATCAGGGAATTTAATTTTGTTTTTCTCTGGGGACAAACTGTCACTTTGGTGAAACTCCTTCAGGTTGGATAAATTCCTTAATAACAGAGTAATCGCTTGTATTAATCTTGGGGATTATAATATATGAACAAAAACTAGAAGAAAAATGAGAGGTTTGTTTCAATGCTTTAATGCAGTAGATAAAATGTAAGTTGAGACTGATACAGTGGAATAAATTCTTCTTTCATTTATGCTAATAAATGATAGTTCTCCTTAGATAATATCTGTAGTGAAACTTGAACAACCAAAACCATGCTTATAATTATCAGAACCTTTGAATAAGTTGGAGAGTTATATTACACTTGAGCCTTCATAAACTTACAGTGAAATTACTGCTACTTTATTAGAGGCTACTGTGTCCAGCAACATTTAAGTGCTTAAATTTTTTACATATTCACTTTCAGGGGAACAAAACAAAACCCCAAAAAGCTAGCATCTACTTTGTATGTCTTAGGCTTGTTCTGTGTCTTTGATCAGGGTTCGTACACTGAATTTCTTTAATGTATACATGAATAGTAAAAAGAGCTCAGTAACTAGGTCTCTCTACCCACTCAGTGCTTTCAAAGACTTATGGATATAAAATCATTTTGAAAAAGCTCTCCCGTGAATATGGTAGAGAAATTTTCCTAACTCTTAATGTATCTCAACCAGAATGAATCTGTTAAAATGGTGTATTTAATTTCCTTTCAATATTTATTTTCTACTAGATCCAGCATACTCTGACTTATTTTTTTGCTTTGCTTTTGTTACTGCTTTGTCCTAACTAGCAAAGCTGTTATGTTACAGAAAGCAGTATCTCTTTATTTCTGTAGCAAACCAATATAGTTCAGAAGTCAAATACTCCTGTATCATAAGTCTGTATTCTTTGGAAATGAGCGCTTTATCTGATGCATTGGAAATTCCAAACCTTTGCTGCTTACCTAGGAGCACTTGGGAGTTTTTTCAGTGTACTCATTTGACAGTCTGTTAGAAGTTGTTCTAATTTAGTGAAGGTCATATGTAAATTTAGCAATGTCCCCAGCTATTAAAACCTGAGTAATACTAGCCTTTTCCACTGGGGAATGCTGTGGTAAAAACTACATTAGAATACCCAAGTTACGCAGTGACAGCAACGCATCTCTTGGAAGAGCCTATTTAGACATACACTTCCATGGAGTTCTCTTGAGAGTTATGTAGGGCAGCTAAGGATGAGGTAACCAAACAAAAAGTTTACTTCGGTTTATCCTGACCACATTATTTGTTCACCCTTCCTACAAGCGTGGCCTTTTTCAGGTTCAGAACTGGATACTGAGGAAACAACAAATTCATTTGTTACAACAGGAAATGATAACCAGAGCAATAGCGTCCTTCCTTGGTCACCTAGCTGCAGAGGAGCACTGGGTTTACATAAAATTTTAACATGCCTGTCTTTTGGACTGTATTACAAAATTTTATCACAGAAATGTGTGTGTTTGTTTGTCTTCACCCAGTAAGTCATAGAAAATTTAAGGTAAGTAACTTTTGTCTTCAGGGGTGTCTGTGGCTGTGTTTCTGCTGTTATGACTCCAGAAGCACGGCATGGAGCTCCTGGCAAGCTAGTTTAAAGTCAGCAGGAGGACAGGTTAGACTTAGCAGGTTGACTAAGTGCTGCCAGGGGTGGTGGCAGGGTTGGTGGCAGAGAGGAGCTCTGCCCTAGGGAGTGCCATGGCTAGTGCCAGGCCCCTAGGAGTGCCACCAGCTCCTTGGCACTCTTACCATAAAGAAGAGTGATTCTCCTCCATAAAGTGTGTTGGAGATCTCCTGGTAAGAAATGGGAGCACTTAATAACAGCAGTACACATTTTTAATAAAAATATTATTAGAATTCATAAAACAGTGCAGTAGTAATGCAAATATTGTTGTGACTGGTTGCCATATCTGAGGTCCCTGGTAAGTTCAAAGTTAACTGACTCACCTTAGGAGCTGGGAGCTTTACAGCCTCTTTAATCCCAATTTAGGGATATGAAACCTGAGTGGCTTTTGGAGGAAGGGAGGGCCTTTGAGCTGAAAAAAAATCTTTTGCTGCTGTTAAGTACAAGCCTGTCCTTAGGCTTTTTTGCTTTGTTTAAAAGCCTAGGAAGAGGATGAAAGCTCAGACAGTGCCCTATTGTGTGTGCAATGAGTGGGGGGAATGGCATGCGGATTCTGACTGTTCTCATGTATGCTTCAGCAAGAGTCCACCAGATGTATGTGCTGAGGGAAAAAAAGGATTCTTCTCTGAAATAACAAATAAAAAAAAGATAAGTGAAATTCTCACAGTAATTTCATTCAAGACTTTTGCAAGTCTCAAGCATGTTTGGTTCCTATACAAAGCCTGTATGTTTGAAGCAGTTTTGAGAAGGTTGAATTGGGAGTGTTCATTGCAAGAATGTGATTTGTGTCAGAAAAAAACTAAAACCCTAAATGAACCCCTTTCCAAGAAGCATGCCTTAATGTGTTGAAGGAAGGTATACAGAATAGAAAGTTCCATGCAGTGTTTGTGTACGAAAATAATCTGACTGGTTTGGGGTTTGTTTTTGCCGTGTGTATAAAAGGAGGATGAGGATATTGTTTTTACATCATGTTTCAAGTCAAAGTGTTCCAGCAACTTTATCGCAACTTGTTATAGGAGAACAGAATAATACGAGTCCAGACTGCTGTAGGAACTGAAAAAATACAGTGAGACAAAATTCCCCTTTCACTAATGATTTGAGCACAACAGAGTACAAGTTCAGTCTGTGGGAAATGTTGGTGCGTTGTGTTATTTTTTTGGGCTGAAGCCATGACTTTCAAAACAAGTTGGTGAGAAGGTGTAAAGGATAATAATGCAGGCTTCCTGGTTTATTTTTGTAAGTTATTTAGCCACTGATTGATTTGCAAAGATCAGATCCTTCGCCAAAATTTAAATCCATCAGAAGCAAATGAGTTCTAAGATTCAAGGTTCAGGACTTAACTATGTTGTGGGTGTTTTTTCACCTGAATTGAGCAGCAGCATTTGTCATTAGTGCTGGCATTTATTTCAGCATCAGGCAGCTGGTTTGGTGTGTCAGTGTATAACTGTGGTTTAAAAGAGCCTTGCTAAGTCCTTTCTTACGCTTGTTTTTCCTTCTCTACCTCTGTTTTTACATATAATTGAAAACTATGCCTGTGCTTGTCACTTGTGAGGTGCCAGGAGTAATCAGCAAACAGTGCAGTTTAGAACTTCTCTGTAAATAATTGATGCTTTAAAAAAGAGTAAGTGAATAGTCCTTGATTATCCAACTCCCAAACCCACATATTTATCAATCCAGCCATTTAGTTGTGAAAAGCTTTTCCTTTTTTGTTTACATTTGATTAGTATTATGGGTAAAGTGGCAGCATTCATGCCTTTAAGCAGCAATGAACTGACTGTCTGCGCTTGTATATTATGTTTGTAGTTACACCGACTCAAAAGCTTTTTTTCTGTGAAGCTGTGTTAGTAGTTTTGTCCATGTAAAGAAGCGTTGACAATTCCGTGACTTTGATATTCGTATGGCACTTGTGTGGTTTTACAAGAGCCTTGGTAAACCAGTATTGCTGAAAGCACTGCAAGTTTTCAGTTTCAGTGCAAGTCAAAGCAAAGTTTCTCACTTAAGATGTTTGCTGCTTTGTCTTTCAGCAACAAGAATTTGTGATACTGACAATAAATGCGGTTTTGATCCCAACTCTTAAATAAGGAGCTCACTACCTGGAATATAGATCTGAATTGGTGCTGTTGCAGGCTTCCATGTTGTATCAGCTTTGCGTGTATTATGAAATCTGTTCATAATGCATAAAAATGCACAAACCGTATTACTGAACTGCAAAAGCCCCACTGCTGATAGATCAAAGAAAGCAGCAGCTGTCATCCAGTTTTAGCCACAGTGCTTTGAATGCCTTAATCCTCTTCCCAAACAGAAGGAAGCGGAGAGAGTGCACTTTCTTTATACTCCCCCGCTTCTATTTTTTTGAAGTGTTGGTGTAGCAAAAGCCAGGAGCTCTGTTCAGCAGCCATCACGGCACGGCACAAGGCATTCTTTTCTTCGCATCGTCTTTGGCCATTTCAGTCTTCCTCATGTGTGCTAAGCTCTTTCAAATTTAATCTTTAGTGAAGTTAGAAATTACTCACATTGTATTTACTCCCAGGTGTTTAAAATGTCAAAGTGATTATTCAGTTGTACTTCATTTTCATTTAGGTCTACTTCAAATTTAAATTAACTTGGTATTCTTTGTTCCCTTTCAGTTGCTGAAGGGTGTGTGTTGAGATTGTACTCAGAACCTGAGTTGCAGGAAACATGCACATCTACCACTAGAATATATTTTATTTTGTGAAATTTTCACATTTCCATTTATTTTTTTAACAAGTTTTACAAGACAGTTATTACAAAATAGCTTCTCTAAGAAGCAAGCCAGATATGCTGCAAACCTGAATTTGATCTTTAACAGCTATTTTTAAGGTCTACGTAGTGAGTGCAGTGTTTTGCCTCCAAAGTAGCTCATGGCAGAAATCTGGGGAAGGGTATGAGAACTGAGGAAGCGCATAATTATGCTTCCCTGGTACACTGTGCTGTCTCACTAACGTTTCCCAAGATAGAAGCTGTTCTTTGAACTAGAGGCATTTCTTTTCTTCATTCATTTGCCTAATCACTTTCCTTAACTGCATTCTAAGAATATTTTCCAAATATGCATAAACACATTTCAAGAGACTAGCATAAGAAAATTATTTATATTGAATTGTCAGTTATTAGAAATAAATTATAAAAGGTTGGGGTTTATGTATTGGTTTTTATGTTTGTTTTGCACTGGCTTGCAAAGTGAATTTGCACTGCAAAGTAATCTCAGCAGAGGAGTGAATTATGCAAGTGTAAAGCTGTCAGACTACAGCTAGTTCATTCAGCTGTCTGTCTTGATGAGCTAACAGATATCATTTTAGTCTTTGCTAACCTGCAGCCTCTCAGACCAAAAATACTTTGCTGCGCAGGTATCAGTAAGCTGCTAGAGTCAGACTGAATGTTTTGAGAATCCATTTGTATCATCCTGTTTACCCAAACAGAATTTCAAAAATCTGCCTTAAAAAGCATGTTGGCTGGGACAGCACTGAAGGCCAGATGCGAGGGAGCGGTGTTTGATGACAAGGTTCAGTTTGTTTAGAGATGCACCTTGATTAAAGTTGCTCTAGTGCCAACTGCTCCTACCCTGCAGTCTGCTCATTTGTGTGACATGCTAGCCGTCACAACACACAGGGAAGATCAGAGATGATGTGCAATAACCCCAGTCCTACTTCTGTTGTCAGGCAGGGATCTTCCAGCAGCGATATTACCTTCTTGTGGCTTAACTCTTGCAAGCCCATTTTCCCTTCCCTCTACATTAATATGCATTTCCAAACTCTTTAGTTTGAAATGCAGTCTCTTTACATCTTTAAAATGCTAGAACATTCAATAACACCAAGAAAGAAAATGTGTATTTGGTATTTTGAGATGTTCATGACAAGTTTTTGCTAGCTTACTCTAAGAGAGTGTCTGTTTGCTTTGCTCTTGACAGAGCACAAAAAAGAAGCCTCAAGTGCAATGAAAAATCAAGGTACTATCTTGTACTATCAAGGTACTGGATTTCATTAGTATGAAGTAGTTTCAGTGGAATATGTGTGCTTCCACTGGCTCTGCAACAAGCAAAGGAGCTCTTATGTATCCCTGTGGTCAATACTGGGATATCCAGACAACTCTCAGGTGAAGGAAGAGATGCAGAAACTGAAGGGCAGTTTACTTGTGTCAGTAATCTGTGGGAGGAGGGAGGCATCTCGTATTAATTTATTCTTTCTTTTAATTTCCTCCCACCCCACCTCCCTCCTCCTCTAAAAAGAAAATGTCATATGTTTGTAGTATGGTGTCACTAAGTCTGGAGTAATGTTGCTGTAAGGTTTGTGAAGGGAAAAGGGAAAATAGTCTGAAAGGTCACACTTTGATTTAAATTACGGATTTTTATTTCAAACTTGGAAATAAGAAAGTGGTAGGCATGTGGTATGACCTGCTTTTGCATGTTCTATGCTGCATTGCTGAATTACTACTGTAGGTATTAGAGGATCAATTTTTCTCTTTAATTTTTATGTTTATTGTCATCTCAGTTGCTAAGTTTGTTATACAAACACCAGAAAAGCGTGTTCCAAGACTGACTGATTCATTAATGGCATTAGTAAATATTTCTTTTTCACTTTTACAGGTTATTGAATCATTAGGGATTATTATATATAAAGCCCTGGACTATGGTTTGAAGGACAATGAAGAGCGGGAATTAAGTCCTCCACTGGAGCAGCTTATTGACCACATGACTAATACAACAGAAACAGATGGGAGTAGGGATGAAGGATATGATGCTCTGGATGAAGGAGAAGAAGATGACAATGATGATGACCAAGAGGAAGTTGAGGCCATTCATTCCTATAAAGATGTCATGAAGGTACAGTAATGGGCAGTTTATATGATACTTCACTGTTTTTATCAATAAGAAAATTAACTTCATTTTCCATATTACTGTCCAGTGTGATCCTGGCTGTATAATTTCCTGATTTCTCTGGTAATGTTGTAAGGTTTGCTTGCAAAGATGACATGCAGTAGTATTTGGTGTTTGACAGTAAGCAACAGAAAATCCATGATCAACTTTATCATTGGATGTGCCATTGTTATCACATTCTAATTTCATCTCTGCACTGGCTAGTCAGCTTTCCAGTCTAGCATCTGTTGAATTACTTTGTCTACACATGGATACTTCATGGGCTGTTTCAGTTAATTCACCTTTTCATTAGTGTGGTATTAGTTTAATTATTCCTTATCAGTTTCTTCCTTTGCCACCCTCCTCTACTTGAAGCAGAGGTGTGCTTTTATAAGAGTAGCTTATTTGTTTGGGGTGAGTCAGGATACAGTATTTCATTGACGATCATTGTCACTGTGGTTCTTGACCTGAGTTGTCAGATTTGAAAATACAGCTTATGGA
This sequence comes from Psilopsiagon aurifrons, assembly GCA_025447955.1. Classification (NCBI taxonomy): domain Eukaryota; kingdom Metazoa; phylum Chordata; class Aves; order Psittaciformes; family Psittacidae; genus Psilopsiagon; species Psilopsiagon aurifrons. The sequence goes on along the minus strand of JAOEHY010019635.1, from coordinate 28,414 downwards.
TTTCAATTGCAACAGGTTCTATAATGTTAGAGCTACCGTGAACAATAATTTTCAAGTATTAGCGCTCTGTTTTCTATAGAGTAGTGTTCAGTACAAGTTTTAGAGCCCAATGAGCTCTCATTTCAGACAAAGGTATTAATAAGCGTGGATTATGACAAAATTTGTACAGTTGGTTTACCTCATAAATGATCTGAGAGTTTAATACAGGGCAGAAAATTGTACAGTAACTCGTACCAGGAGATTGAACTCTGTACATTGCTTCTTCTTAAATGGAAGTCATATCTAAGGACCAGAAGCTTAGTGTTTCATAGCCGTTTAGAGTGTAGTGAGACTAGAAGAGTGTCTCGAATAGCACATCAGGACTCACTAGTCAAGAGAAACAAGACCCCGCTAAAATCCCTCACTTCTGATGGGTTGACAGTAAAGAAGGAAGCTCTTAAGAAGACTGGAGTGGGAGTAACTTTTGTTTGAGATGTTTTTGTATTCTTGTTGCATGAAAAGTAATGCTTAATGCTTAATGCCTTTGTTTTTTCTCGCTCCCTCAGAGAAGCAGGGGTCAGAGAGAGAAATGTCTGAAATGGCCTTTCACCCCCTGAAATGGGGAGAGCCTGGCTGGCTGAAGTACTCTCCCCTTCAAGCTGCTGCCACCCCCAGCCTTGTTGAGTTGGTGCCCCCACTGCGGGCAGGTGCTTTGCTCTCTCCTTTCTTTGCTGCTCCCCAACTCTAGAAGCGGCCAGAAGCACCCTGATAAGCCCCCATGGGAGCTGGTCTGAACCGCATGATGTTAAGTAGAATATAGGTACAGTATAGCCTCTTCCCACAGTTTAGCAAAAATGCCAGGACTTGTCATTGCAACAATCAAAGTTGGACCATAAGAAGTAGTTTTGTTTAGCGCATAGGCAGGCACAACCTTTATATGCACAGAGGTGAGGGTAGTGAACTGCAGAAGTGATTATTTTATTATTTTACAAGTTCTTTACTTGATTTCCACAAGCAAGAAAAAATAAGCTTGGGAGACTTTGATGAACTCCTTTAGTTAACCTAGTAAACATCCCTGAAACACAAGAAGTATTAAAAGATGTTTGTTCAGGTTTCTGCTGTTATGGCTAAATGGCATCTCTCTGGTTCTGCTCAGTTAATGTGTTATCTTTGCTAGCTTTAGGTACCAGCCTATTTAAGTGCTTTTTAAAATCAGCATCTTACGTTCTAACTTTTATCATGCTTTGCTATTAACCTTTTGTCACTCTGGAAATGTTTCGCTTTTGTGACGTTGCCTTAGTGAACTGCATTTCAGCTCATTTTTACATCATCCTGACTTTTACTCCTCCGTCCTTTGGAATTCTCTTTTCTTGCTGATGTTGCATTTGCCTTAATTATTTGCTACAGGCTTAACTCTGCCACTTGCCTTTATTCCCTACTTCGTGTCATTACTGTTTTGTCAGTTCTAGAGGAGCAGCAGCATTCTGCTGTGTTTTTGACATGACTGTGGATTTGTAAGATCCTTTTTTCGTGACTTACTCTTACCCTGACAAGGTACAATGTTGTGCATGTGGCTTTTTTTTTTTTTAATTCCTTTTTTTCCAGCAGTGGTAAAGTTTGTTGCAGGCTACACCCTTATTTACCCGGTGACTGTTTCACAACAGCAACGTGTGGTCTTGTGACCACAAGGCTCAATTACTGTAATTCCCTGTTGGCAAGACTGACTGTGAAGCTTTCTCCTCTGCAGTTTGTAGTGAATGCTGAAGCAGGTTTGCTTGTTCAGTTGAGCAACTGTCATTCTTGCCTACCCTGCATTCTCTAAATTGCAAGCTTGGAAAATGGTAGAGATGGGCTGTATGCTACTTACATTGATTTTTAAGTTTTTTAACTGTATAGTCTCCAGTAGGGACATGATTTTGGCCTTGAAATGAGATTATATGTTTCATCCTTCTCCAGAAAGTATCTTTGTCTGGTCCAAGCTTGTCTGCCATTAAGACTGAATTTTTCACCATTAATCACTATTGCAGGTGAGCCTATTCCATGATTAAAACACAGAGAAATATGTCAGTTTTTTCTGTAATGTGAAGTAGGCAAGGTCAGTCCTGAGCCACCCCTGTAACCTGGGAAACACTGAGTAATGTGGTGGACACCTATTCCCAAGAACTGGGAAAAGGGTAAAGTGCCAAGGTCATCATTGGCAAAGTTCCTGCTTGGAGAAGACACAGACAAGCTTTTGTGCTACTTCTCAGTATACTTGGCTGATTTGGCTTCTGGGTTCTTTGGCAGGACCAACCTGCTGCACAGACTTGATCTACTGTTTTTAAAAATGCATCTGTAAAGAGAGAAGATGTTAGTTGCCAAATGCTTAACTTTTTTAGTCTTTGATGTGTTTTCGTTATGGTCCTAGTGCAAATGAAGGGAGAAATGAAGACAGTAAGGATTGGTCTTACCTGATGTTTTCAGACAGATGCTTTCCTTGTTTGGGGCTCTCTTCCCTGCCCCCATTTGCAGCATGCACCATGCACATGCAGTACAGGAAATCTTGGGAAACTTGAGAAGCCTTAGGCAACAGAGGTTATAGACAGAGTAGGCCTGGCATGCTGGGCAGTGTTGGGCTTGCGAAGGGTGTATGAAGTCCTGTCATGTGGCACTTTTATCAGTGTGTGTGGCCCCTTCCTTGATACTGAAACAAAATGATATAGTTTATCAACCTCTTCCAGAGTACATTCAAACCGTAATCTTGACATTATCTAGCCCCTTATCCCACAGATCTCTTCAGTCAGGTGGCTTAAGTCAGCACCACTTTTGTCGTTAACTTGGGCATGCTTTCTGAGCTGCAGTTTATCAGTAAGGCAGGCTGGCCTGAGCCCCAAGTTCTAGAATTAAACCTAGTTCTAGTATTACCCTATACTCTAGGCCAGCACCCTCATCCAATTCCAGGTGTAAGGAAAGCCACACAACCCTTAGATAGCAGATTTTATTCTGTGTTGGTATTTGCTGGGCTGAGCTGCCATCCTAGCCCTAGCCCTGTCATTTCTTCTAGCCAAATTACTACTGCCAGTACTAGACTTTAGTTTAGCTATCCTTCAGAGCAGAGGTGTTGTCGGTAGTATCTGCCAGTTGTGACACTAACCTTCGTCACTGCTTCTGCTACCTTTTTCTGCAGGTCTCGTAGAAGATGTATAAGGAGGTAGTGGTCTTCCTGAAAATCTTGATGTTACTCGTGTTCACCTTTCATCCTGAAAGTTAACTTTAACAGGAGCATTATCTGTAGCCAAGGCACACCTTCTTGTCTCAGAGACAAACATAGGTGGATGGCCTGCAGGGCTCAGTCGCCTCTGATCCCAGGCCTTGCCTAACTGATCACTTTTGGGTATTTCAGTAATAATGTTTGCTAATTCTGACCAAAAATTAACCATTGGGCAACTGCTGCTTCACAAATTTTAGTGACCCAGCACCCACAGTAATCAAAACTCACACTTAGGAAATCTCCATGCAAACTTTTTAATTAGTATGAAGATTATTTTCAGAGCAGTTTGTGCAGTGTTATCTCACTGTAAACAGGATTGCAGTTTGCAATATATTAATTGGTAGAAATTCATGTTTCTGATTTGCTTGTAAGCAAAGAGGAAGAATAAATTACTTCTCACACACCCCCCCACTGTATTTCTGGTATTTTAATTTTCCTTTAATCATTGAAATGGTCTCTAAAATGAGACACTTTTAAGTCTAGATGACTCATATGTCTTGGTAGTTCAAGTATATGACTGACTTCTTTCAGCTGGAAGGAACTGAAATTTACAGTGATGATATTGATCTGGTTGTGCTCTTGTGCTTTGTTTTGAGTATTCTGATGGTAGTACAGATCAACTATCTATGGCATATGTAGGATTATAGAGGAAAAGAAGAGTATGTCCTGTCTTCATGCAATTACAGGCTAGATGAGAAGATCTACATTTAGATCTAAGTATTTTGGAGACTCCCTTCTGAGTTTGAGGACTTCCATTAGTATCATACAGATGGTACGACCCCATGTAAGTATAATATGGAAACCTGTCAGAGATGAACCAGAGCATGCAGTTAAAAACAAGTATGGGTATTTGTTTATGGCAGTTAAAGAGTTCATACTACTGTAATTCAGAGGTCCACAATTTTGCCTGGTTCATGAGGTTAAGATGAGTAAGATGCAGCTTTCTGTGAATGTAATTCTGTTTAAGGCTGGGTTGGCTTTAGCATTATTATATGAGCATGCAGGACAGTATTTATGCTTTATTTCAAAGCAAGCAAGTTGCAGCGTACCTGATAATTCTGTCTGAAGCGGGTGAAGGTTCTGGAACCTTAGTGAGATGGTAACAAATGCCCCAGATGCTGTCAGTTCATTTTCTATTGAAAAGGAATCCAACATGCCGTTTCTGAAAATCATCATGCTCAAAAAAAGAAAACAGTTGATTATCTCTCTTCTCTTGAGTCTTGTTTGTAGTGAACTAAAATGTCATATGCTTGTCTTTATTTTGGTGGATCTTCTTTTAGAAAAAGGTGATCTATATCTCTGCATTTTGATGGGGGGACAACTGCCATTATAGTGCATTAGAATTCCTTACTTCTTTTCACTTTTGTTGTCACAGTACTTGAGCTTGATTTGTTGGCTCAAAAAACCTAAGAATCTTCTACTTGTGGATCTTCAGTTGTCCACACAGATGTGATGTCTGAGACCCCTTCTGAATGCTGGGGAACATCCTGTCCCAGCTGTTTGGGTCTCTGGCAGTACAACCATCTAGTTTTTGTATATCTTAAGTTTTGAGGGGGACAGACTCTCCTTTGGTTATTCTTTTTTGCAGTTTAACTCTTCAGGGACTGTAAATTAGAAATAAACCCGAAGACCTTCCAAAATTTATTTTGTGAACACCATCCCCATATCATACTGCTATGACAGGGCTCACCTAGGTGGATGCCTCTGGGGGGTCTGGGCCTTTGAAGCTGTACTATCATGATGTTGGTCTGAGCGGGTAACAGCTTGTGTTGGCACACTCCCAGCCACCCTTTCTCTCTGTGTTGCATTGACAGAAGTGGGAGCTCTGAGTTCAGCAGTGAAGTCCAAAGAACCAATGCTCATCTGTGCTTAGAGACTTAAAAACACTCCTTTCTGGGCTCTTACCCCCCAAAAGCATACTGACTGAGGGTGCACCTTTTTATATCAACTAGCCAGTGTCTTCAGACAGACAAGCAGAAATTGTGAATGTCCCAGAAAAGCAATTGCTGAGATCGGGTTAACAAAAAAATGTAGTTCTTGATGGAATAGGGCCTATCCACAGGTATTTTCTTATTCCTTCAGCATTCTTTGAGCTAACTTGGAGTTGTCTTAGAAATGCAGTAAGCCTGCTATTTTTCTGTTGTCCAAGCAAGCCTTGTACATCATGGTTATTCATTCAAACCATTGTGTTTCTTCTGTCTGGGCTGTTACCTTGGCTGGGATCCATGTCACCTTTATTTAGTCAGAGGATCCCAAAGGTTTTTATTTGTTTAGTGTTGTTTTGTTTTTTTTTTTTTTAACTCCATTAATACCTTCATCTGTTTTGCTGCAAGATCCCTCAAACATTTGTGCAGGAGCAGCTGAAGGACTGGCAAAATAAACTGTGCTGCTGGCTGAGTCATCAAATGACTTAATGTTTGAAGTTTGGGCACTTTGCAGGTCCAGGGATCTGAGCTGGGGACAGACTGTGCAAAATAAAGTACAAATGTCTCTCTGCACGTTTAATATATGAGCAATATCTTCATGTTGTTGGTTTTAAAATGAAATTATTTAACAATAATAATAGGGGTTTGATGTGAAGGGCTTTATAAACAGCTGCAGGGCAAGTGGATTTATGACAGCTGAGAGCTCTGTAAGTGGAAGATAAGCAGAAGTGGGAATAATTTTGTACTTTTCTTGTTTATTTTGAGAGGTGTTGTTTAGAACTGCAGTATACCAAATGTACTTGCAAGGAAGTTGTCCTTTATAGCTTTGGTCTTTCCATTGAAAAGGAAGGGCTTTTTTTTTTACCCTTGCTTTAACTATTGTCATACAAAACATCCCTTCCAACAGTGTGGGCTTATATGGTTTGGAGTGTTTTATTCCAGGCTTGGAGACAAAACCAGATCACCTTTTCTGAGGTGATTTTTTTGCCTTCACATTATAGCTTACAGTAACACATCTACACCAGTTCAAAACCCTAGTACCCATAATTCACATAATTATACTGGTATAACCTGTCTAAGGTCTAAAATAGTCTGAGGAATCCAAGGAGTTGTCCAACAAAAACAGGAAACACTGATTGGATGTTCAGATTATTTTTGTGTATGGGGAGGCTAGAATACACCTGAAATTTGTGTGTGGCCTTTATGCGTCTAAAAGAAGCAGAGCAGGGCATGGACTTTTCCCCATCTGTTTCATGCTGCAGTTATTATAAATAATTTATGTATGGGTAAAAATAAAGTTTAGGTTTTAGTGGAGGTGGAAGGATTCTTTGGTGCTAATGGTGTTCCATAGTGCATAAAATACAGAATTTGTCATGATAGAGCTCCTGTTTTCCATTTAAAAATACAAATGTCTAAAATGTGCAAAGCAATTTGTTGGAAATAACATATCTGAATATGAGGTTTAATCTGAAGTATCAAAGAACTTGTGTTAGCCTGCGTTGCCTAAAATAGACTCTGGAGACTAAAGTAGATCAGCAGTTGTTTACTTTCACAAGGTACATTTTGTTTGATCAGATTAATTTGAAATTCTAACTAATGACTGGAAATGAGGGTAATGGTCAATTAACACAGTAATGCTGTAGTGACCCATAACAACATAAAAAAAGAGCAGAGCCACCATTACAAAATTGACCCAAATCTTCCCTGTGGTTCGGATTAACTCCAGCACTCAGCCTGGCAATGCAGCCTGTCCTGTGCAAAGCTGAAGAGATCTGCTGAGAGTCCCTCTCTTCAATTCACAATTACCTCCCCTCTCCAGGTGTTAAAAGCAGTAAGTGCAGAGAAGGCCGTGATGGATTTTTCAGATTCACTGTCAGCCTGCTAAAGGCAGTAGATCTGCTCAGAAAATTTAGCCAGGGCAGCAACTTGTCTTATGTTAGGGTTTGGCAAACATTCATCTTCTCAGAATCTAGTTTCCACCCATGCAGACTTTGCAGTCTTGCATGTTCTTGGTGTTGCAGCTAGTGTTTTAGCTCTACTGTCTTCTTTCGCTACTTTAAAAATGCAGGCCATTTATTACAAATGCACATGACATCTTCTACTGTGTCTGTAAGGTACAAGTATTCTTTGATTTACACGTAATGCCAACATCCCATAGGGAATATCCCATATACCTTATCAGTACTGCTTGTATTATTTGCATTATGTGTGATGCATGTTTTAGTGGACATGTAAATTAATGGTGGCATGCAAAATCGCTCTACAGTTTTCTCTCCCGTATAGCATTATGTATTGAAGGTTTGCAGTAGCTGCCCTCACAGGCGATATTCAAAGCAGTAGATTAACTTGTTTCTCTAATTTTTTTAAGTTGTGCATACTCAGCTCTTGGTTGAAATGGG